>KE464294.1:7177-18435 GCA_000387445.2 Pythium aphanidermatum DAOM BR444 | reverse complement strand
TCTGGATGGAGTGATTCTCTCAGAGAATACCCATGCGTCTACTCCTGTAAAAATGTCGCTCCACTGAAGCAAGTCGAGAAAACTCACTCCTCCCTTTGGGAACCATGACTTTCCCGCGCAACTGAAGTGGCCTGTTGCCTACTTGCATCAGTATCTCTGTCCATCTCCCTCCCTTCCAACTAAAATAGATTATTAGAGGTATATAAAAAGCGTAGCGGGCTTAGCCCCGGAACTGACTGTAGGCATGTAAACAGGTGCGTGCGCTAGTGAAAGCGACGAGCAGTCGCATCCAAGCTTGTTGCCCATCCTTGCAATCCTGTGAATGGCCGGTTGAAACCACTACAGAGACCAACCGCTGGACGCAAACCCCATCAATCTATCGTGAATTTCTTTCCTCTAAACATACTCGTTACGGCGACTTTTTGGAAGAATCCACCGGTACAAAAAAAGAACAGACCTGTCTTACCTCTCAACCAAAAAATGCAAACAACTCGAGTGTGCGATCTTCGGTCTTTCTCTGCACCGCATTTTTATCATACATGGCTACATCTTGAAGTGCCCCAGAGCGTGTCTCTTGCGCATTATTCAGGGCATCCAAAAAGAAAAAACGATTTTGAAACCAATTTTGGATATTTCGTGAGGTTCGCTAGAAAATAACACAGACCAGACCTCCCATGTAAAGTTAGATACCCCAAATAAGGACCAGCAACTACAGTCTGATGCGACGGTCAGGTGGAGCCAGCGCCGACGCTTCTCCATCGTCCCGAGCACCGCCATCCGCAGGCGCGTGCTGCCGCGGTCAACGCCATTCTGCGCACGACTTGCCTCTCGCCAGCCGCGCGGCTCCTCAACCTCCAGCGCCGTGCTGGTGTCCGCCGGTAGTGCCCAACGCACTCTTCAATCCGCCGCCTGTGCCTCCCTCTCTCCAGCTACTCGCCTCGCCACTTGACCACGATCCACAACCAGCATGTCGCCGATGATTCTCACAATCGACAACGCCTCCACCAAGCGCGCGTGTGACATGGACCCCATTGACGAGGAAGTTCCAAGCGCCGAAATCGAAGCTGACGCTATGTCGGTCGCCTCGGAGGAGGCCATCTCTAGTAACGGAGACGTTGAAGAGAAGGACATGCTCCGTAGCAAAGCGCTACTGCGACGCACATCACTGACTGGCAGCATGGACGACACCTATCTGCGCGAACTACTCGGTAGCTCCCTTCGCATGGATTCACCTGCAAGGCGATCAATGGTACGCCGTAGTAAGTCATGTGGCGTCCACGGCCATCAAGATCAGGGCAAGTACCGCATTATGATCGGCTATCACGATGAGAAGCTGCGCGAGCGCTGTGAGCGTAACACGCAGCAGCTCCTCCAGACTGCTTTGGACGAAGCCAGAGCTAACTCGACGAGTGCTATTCTCGCACGCAAGGCGCTTCGCTACCGCAAGATCCTGCAGCGCATGGAAGACTCGAACGTTGACGTCAACGATCCGTCCTTCGATGTCTCTGCGTGCCTGGGCGTGCGCTGGCAACGCGTCTCGAACGAGTAAGAGCACGCAATTGCCTCATACATAGATAGAGATAGATAGATGCTCGCGCGGCATGCGCTGGCAGAGAAACCACGCGCCATGCAGCCGCGCCGCCCTCATACTTATACAGTCATATAGCCCAACTTAACTCGACTTTCACTACTGATTGGCTGGAATGCCAACAACGCGTTTAGTAGACCCTTAGAGACAATCACTCTGCGGAAAGGGAAACCCCCCTGCTTCAGTCGGTGATGCCATGGCGACGGTACTTGAAGATGGTGAAGATCTACTGCTGCTGCGCGCGTGTTACCAGGCATTCCTGCAGCGCCGCATCGAACGTGGAGGCCTGAGTGTCCGCACAAGGCAGGGCTATGAGCGCCTGCGCCAGAAGTATCAGCCGCGTGTGCGATTCCTGCAGCATGAAGCGCCAGGGAAAGACGACGCAGCGACAGAGACGCTCAAGGGAGCTACGACAGCGAGCCCCTCGAAGGAGAAGACTGACGCTAAGAGTAGAGAGACTCATGTGGTCGTGGATCAGTTGGGTGGTGATGAGAAGGATACGAAAAGATCAGATCTGGAACCATTGTTTGAAGGCTCAGGGACGACTCCGGAGCCGACGTATCCACCTAGTGACAACGACTCAGAAGGGAAGGCACTGAGGCATTTCGTGGGAGTATTCTTCGACGCTCGTGTGAAGAGACTGCTTTTCGAGACACTATGGCCACTAGCACACCACGGGGGTCGACCCGATGGCATGATGTCGGTATTGCCGCCGGTACCAGAATGGCAGGAACTGGAGCAGCACAAGTACTATACACTGATGCTGAAGGCGGTGATGTGGCTTTTTCCGGGGGTGCCGGCGTACGAGGCGCAAGAGCATGCTGAAAGAGACTGGAGGAAGGATTGCGAGTTCGATGCATATGGAACTCATGGACTATCGTTCGAAGGATTCATGGTGTCTATGCTAGATCTAGCAGTATCATGTACAGACGGATCAGTTGGCAATTGCATCGAGTTTTTCACACATCTTACAAAGCGACTGGAGATCTCACTCCCTATTTTTCGGGTTCCAACAGGAACTGTCTTACAGACAATTGATGGGGAAGATGAAGGAGAACGAGATACATTCATTTATCCAAGAGAATCCATTGTTTGGCGTTCGATTCAACTCGAACAACTGTTTCCGTGTTTGATTAGGGCTCGTCCTCAATATCTCGAGCTGAAAACAAGGTTGACTCATGCACCGGTCATGCTTATGATCCTCGCTGGTAATGATCGGTATGTGGTGAGATTCGAATCAGTGTGAATTCTCTTCGTTTCTCACGCCACCATGATGTAGACCGATCGAGTTACAGATATCAACGAGTGCGAAGCTGCTTGTTCGAGAACGAAATCATCGTCAAAGCGTTCGCCGGAACACAATGCAAGCCAATGCTTTGTCCCATTTTATCGAGATCGAGAAACAATATTTGTGGACCTATCGCTCATTTCCAGGTCGTCCAACGCTTCTTGTCATTCCCAGCGCGGTTGTGAGCCGGAGAAGTATGGCCCTCTACGCGTGTTGTCGGCGCCTCGAATCCAACGAACACACTATTGAAGAAACCAACGAGGCTAGCAATCAAACCGATCCATTGATGACTTTTTTCACTTCTGTGAATGAACCTATTCCACTTTTTCATGGTCGAGATAAAAGCCTTTGTGGAAGGATCGATCGTCAATCTGGGCGTCTGTTCATTGTTAACCGTCGTGACAGGACTTCGAACATTTTCTCAATCACGTTCAAAACATCACTTATTCACAATGTTAGTTCAGCGGGGGAGCTGGTGCAGCTGCTGTGCTAGCATCGATTCAGTACCTCGAGTCGACTGGTACGGCTAATTGCAAGAGTGAACTAATCGGTTGCGGAGTCAACGCAAACACCACGCCGCATTCGTTTATATTTGTTGTCAAAGGAGAGAACGAGTTCGACGCATCAAATCAACATCCAAGAAGTCGTAAGAACGGCGACGCGCACGTGCCTTCGCAGTGGTTTACTACGCTTTGTGGTTCAAACGAGAATAAGACGATATTCATTGATAGCTCAGCACATTCATCAATGCCGAGTGACAGCAGTGGTACTAATATGTCAGGCATGTACTATATCTACGTCTTCACTATTCATGGGTTTTATTTTGAAGCAATTTATGAAGATTGTGATTCACGAATTGTCCCGACAAGCAGTCCAACCGATGAACGAGATGGCGTCGTGAATACAGTGGCGGATAGTGACCTTTGGCGCCATGAACGCAGCGAGCGATTAACACACCAGAGTGATCCTCTCAAAAAAAGCGGAGGGCAGAGTATTGCACTCCGTCCAGATGATCAGGCTACAGACAGCACAGTCATGGCATCTATTTCCAAGCATCCTACTTCTGTTTCCAGTACAACACTGCTCCGCCATTTGTTACTTCTTCGAAAGCGACGTGGTGAGAACATTGATGCACCACCACAATGCCTAGGTGGATCAAAAATTACAAGTATGAGAATGCTGACATCAGCGGCTGGTCTACGTGCGAAGTTCCTACGAGCTCGAGCAGCTGAACGTCGTGCATGTTTACAACAGAATGATGAAGCATTTCGAACAAAGGTACTTGCTAGATTGCTGAAAGCAGAAGAGAAGAAACGAACACAACGGTGCGGGTATACTGAGCCGACAGCCGACAATACGTCCGTTCTTGAGGCTGGAAATGAGCCGCAAATATTGGCGTCAAGTGAGTTGGAGATGAAAGCAACAGTTCTGGTCAATTTTTTCAGGGAAATGGCGATGTACCATCCGACTCAAAAAGAGATTGAAAACTGTTTGAATCCAAGTCAAATGGAGAAAGAAGATGAGCTCCTCGAACATTTCGCTGATCTCTTTAATAATGACCACGCGTTGCATAACATACTCGACGCAGAGAAATGGCTCACATCTGAAGCCAAAACAGAAATGCGGCAATCCATACTCCATGAGCATATGGAACAGCGTCGCCGCACGCTCGTTGAAATGAACCTTGGTCAAGTACCTGATCTTCTTCGAGACTCGTGCATGGCGCCAAATGACGCAGAAGATGGTCGAAAACTTGACAGAGCGTCTCATCAGCAGAGGCAAGTTTCAGAGGACTATGAGAGTACAGCAGCGTTGATTCAGAGACTTATGCGTGAGGTTGCAGAAGAAGAAGAGCGAAAAGGCGATGGGAAAGAGAACATGTCGAACGGAGATGAGATCTCGAGCGATGACCTTGGTCAAGTTGTGGCCTCGTGGGTATATGCCTCTCGTACACATAGTCCTAGAGCGCCCTCAGCATCCAGGCAATCTCACTTCGAGCGATTAGAAGCCGTTCGAAGGGATGAATGGATGAAATCGAAGTATATTCACGATGAAGGTCTTCATGAACGTCTTACTCAGCGTAGACAACACCTCAGAGCAACCCTCACTCCAAGTGTACAACACATGGACAATCAGACGCATGACTTCTCATGGCAACCTGTATGGGATGCATCACAAGATCTGGGTACCCAAGCAAGCGGAAACCAGGAGTGTGGAGAAGGCCAAGACGTTGAATTGAAAGTATCTACGACCAAGCAGCGACCAAAGACCGCCAGTGTGAACTCGTATGTTCCGCGTCCACCATCGTCAACGGTTTCTCGCAATGCTACCGAAGCTGCTACTCATGCAGCAGTACTCTCCAGAATTCGTGCACGGCGAATTCGAAGCGCTACCGCTGGCACCCCTTCCACGGCGTCTAAGCGCCCCACATCAGGACGTGGACATATCGTGAGACTAAATCACGCAGAGCAACCAATTTCCATTGTGTCCCAAGCTCTCTTGGATGAACCATATTCTGCCATCATGCGTAGGATTGGCGGGGAATATGTTGACGATACAAATACGCCACACGATTGTAGTAGACAAGAAGAGGAACACGTCCAGCCACAATTACCAGGGATACAAGTCGAGAGCGAAGCATCAGCACCTCGTGCGTCAGATACTCTGTTCATGGGTAATTCGAATAATCCGGCTACTCGTAAAACAGCTAGCGTCACGAAAAGGGACACGAACAAGAAGAAAAAGCGAATGTCACCGGCTGAGAAACGATTTACGAAACGCGTCGAGGAGCTGCTGGCGATATCACCAGTTATTCAGCAATCTATGCTGTGTGAGAAGAGTTGATCCGCGGGGTATTGTCAAGCCAAAACGGACTAGAATGGAGAGACTGTCATCTTCTCCGCAACTCATGCAAGCTTGCCATTGAAGTACAGCCAAGTAAGACTGAATTTGACGGGGTGGTCTCGAGATGACATATCCATTATGGCATGTACTTGTCGCAATCGGTTTCGAAGTGCAGGATGGTGTGATCTAGCTTAGAGCGCATTCTAGGCTCTATCTTCCTTACCATTCTTGACTCGATCAATCGGTTAGTATTGAGTCTAATGCCTAAGGATGCTCGCCTCATTATTGCCAAAACTGTGGTGTATTTTTTGCGATTTATGCAGCGATGCCGGGTCTCCCTGCCAAGTAAACACGCGTGGCATTCATGAGTACTCGAATCGAACCACTTCATCTTCTCACAAATCTGGAATGTTATCGCCTTGCAAGTGATCAGATCGCTGTTTGTACCATGCAATGTGGTGAAGGGTTGTTCATTCAATCACAAGAAAAATGCCGCAGCTCTTGTCTCAAGTCGCTGCCGCAACTGCGTGCCCGAACACATGATACATCCAACCAATATGATGCGGTGTATACTGTCGATTAGCACCTGGTATAGGACGCTCGGAGAAAATTTCAGTCCAGAACTTGATAGTTTCGAAGGCACGCGCAGTAATAAAGGAGAAGGAATTCCCGAGAATATGCCTTGGCATCACTACGCGCAAGAGCGACGGTACTTCCAGTCTTAATGCCAATCCGTTGCCATGGTTGATCCTAGCCCAGCTTGACAGTGTTGAGTTTCATATGCTGATGACAACGTGAGTTTTGATGCTCGTCGGAAAAGTCCAGTCAATGTACAATTTTCTGTATTCAACAGTCGTCAACTGTACCCACGGAGATGACTAGCCAATGACTTGGTGCTATGAGCTGAGTGTTCAGTGATATAATGCTCAATGGGAGCACACTGGCATTGTGCTCAGCGTGCACTTCACCGCGTTATTACACAATCAAGCGCATTGCAACTGTGACTCCAAATCGAGACCAGTTTCCAAAACACCGGAGGCTGTCCACACAAGTCACGGTATGTGTGAGACGATGCCAACCCTCGACTCGATAGCAATTCTGGAGAGACTGCCCAGCCACGACTCTATGTCTGAGGATCACTGGGCAGCCATACGGCACGGAAAAGAAACCAAGTACGCTCAACAGAACCGCATGACGATGCATATTACTCTCGCTTCGTCTATCCTGTTGGGCAGTATCGCTGTAGTAGTTGCTGCAATTGTTTGGTTTGTGTACCGGTTTGAACAAGGCATGGAATGGTATCGCATCGAAAACAAATTCATGAATGCGACTGAACGTGACCAACTTCTGGACAAGTTCAACGGCTACTCGGGCAACATCACGTCCATCTTCATGAAGCCAATCGAAGTCAGCGTGACGATGTTGATTCAAATCGTTGTACTTCGCTTCTGTGCATCGGCGATGTTAAGTATGAAGACAAGTTGGAAAGTGAGCGTTGGCGCGTTGGGAGCTACAATTTTGATAAGCTATTTGATCAATAGCGGTTTCAATGCTCTGAACGTTCAGCTCCGTCCAGCTGATATTGAGCCTGTGATCTACGACCTAGACCTCGTTGGTCTGTATAATCCGAGAATCCTTGACGATGAGTTGTGGACCAACCGGACGCACAGCTATTCAGAGCTGCAACACAACAACTCGATCATGAATACAGTTCTGCGGGGCTTGGCTTTCACAAATACTCCCAACGTCGAGCCTTACTGTTTCATTGGTGAAATGAATCAATGCCAGGCACACAGTTACTTGCATGCACCTTTCCGGTGGCCTATTTCGGCATTGCGTCTCGGCGTTGGCACCCACTATTGCTTCGAGAAGCTCGCGTGCCTACAAAGCTGCGGGTTGTTGTAAACCCAACCAACGCCACTGCAAACCGCTTGGTCGAGCCATCGAAGCTGCCGATGGACGCGAACACCGCTGCATCACTGTTTTTGTATGGTTTGCGAATGGGCCTTGGGCCGCAGCTATGGTCCCCACCCACGTTTGTGGCCAATGTTTCAACCTCCATTCCTTATGTGGAGCGAATTGGGCTTCTGCCTATGTCCAGTGTCAACATTGCGGAGACGGATAAGCGTAAATCGTTCTTGCGCGAGAATGCTGCAGTATGGGGGAGAGCGATCAACAATTCAAAAGAGTGGAAACGTATTCGACGATGAAATTATCAGATGCAATATGAGGCCACGGAAATCAAAATGATACTAACGCCTTTTTTCGGGTTTTTCATGAGAGCGTTTCAAAGTGGACGATCAGGAATTTCGTACTTAAACGAATAGCTGAGAAAAAACGCCCTAATGTGTTAGTAACACCTGTCGGCTCATCAGTAACAAATGGTATCGGATATTAACCGACTCGTTAAAGTACGATAAGCTGCATCAGGCGGGTGTCAAAAATGGAATCAGATACGTGTCGAGAATTCCCAAATGGCATTTTCTCTTGCGTTTTAGATCAACTTTGAGATAGAATTGGGCGAAGCCACTACCACCATGGCGTTCAGCTCGATCCCCTCTTTAATTTGGTCGATTAACCCAAAAATGGATATTTGAGAATTCTCACCAACACTTTTTCTTGGAGAGCGATTTGTCGGCGTAGCCTCTGGGTTTTTCCTCACCAAGGTGTCCATTTGATAAAGGAGATCGCGCTCTTTATCGTGGTGTGCGTAACTCCGATTCGTACTTAAAGGCTTTAGCATCATTTTAATTTCCGTGGTCTCATATTGGAATTCTCAAGAGTTGAGATTTCGCACGATATTATCTTTGAGGTAGTGACGTTCGAGTTTGAGGTTGACCCGATGTCGCTAACTACCGACGAGTACCCGCTACGCGGGCGCATAATGGACGTTGGTGACACGATCAGTGATCAGCGATTCGGGTGAACAGGCCTCCCTCGCTCCGCTCAGTCGGAACTCGGCCTGCCGCCTCGAAAGCACCGCAGTGTAGGGAAACGGGCCTCCCTCGCTGCGCTCGGTCGGAGCTCGGCCTTCGGCCTCGCAAGAATGCAGGAGGTTGGGATGTCACTCGGGATGTCACTCTCGGGTGACCATATGTTTTTGCAGGAGAAAAGTTAGTGCAGACTGACGGACGGACAGGTTTGTGAATTGTGAGAGAAGTATAGATGTTTCCCTAGGTAGCGGCACACGATACACAAATTTTAATACGCTTCACTCGTGCAATCCTTTGGCAAGACGATGCCTTATGAAGAAACCAAAGATTGACCGAACGCAGCTCACAGGATATTCTCTTCCAAGAGGTTATGATGAGCCATCGAGTGTACAAGCTTTTGCTGCTTGCGACGGCGTCGAGATTCACATGGGCGGAAGCAACATTTACTGCCCAAAAGTATCAAACACTTCTTTTATTGTCTCAGCTATTGACGAACGGTTTGTTGGAGACTCTCTAAGTGCCAATATGACGGGTGTTTCCTTTGGTACTAACTCTTCATCACCATCGAAGACTTGTGAGAGAGCATCTCGTGACGCGTATGACCCGCGCATGTCAGATGCTGTTGTCACTAATCTGCGATTGATTTGCTCTTTTACTGTCGGGAAGCTATCGTGGAGGACCAAAGACTTGTCGGTTAAGTATAGAGCCAAATGCATGACGAGCACTTTGACCAGCAAATGTGAGGGTCTGGACATACCGTTGGAACCACAAATACAGTGGGGCGAGGTGACAAGGAACGCCGAAGTTGAGGAGCGTCTCGTTGTGACTGCCGACTTCCTTCCGTTGATGTATCTCCCAAGACTGGAGTTTTCTTTGTTGTATCCTCGCAGTTTGCCTTTGGTTTCTGTTGTCGAGCCATCTCGGCTAAATCAGGACACAAACGCCATGCTTCAGTATGTGCATGGGTATGACACATCGACCGGAATGATTTTGCACCCTCATAACTTCAACAACGTCAATTGGAGGATTGATGCACCGCTTCCGTCAAACGATTCGTGTGACGGCATCAATGAAATGAAAATTGGGAATGTTCTCGACAACCACCTTTACATTGAGCATGGGCTGCAAGTTGCATATACGGTTGCGACGTTCTATCTTTTCCAACATGCAACTGTTCAAACGGTGATTCGGGTGAATTCAACACACGAATCGCTTAATTTCATAGGCAACGTGAAAAAATAAGCACTGTGGATTTCAATTCCATCCACAAATGCGCGGCTGACGATCACTGGCTGCAGTCTTCTCACAGGCGCAATCGCCGCCGCCATGATCTGGTCTTGGTGCTTTGCAGATAGGAAACCAGATGGTGACCCGCTCAAAAACCTCACAAGCCCACACGTTATTGCTCGTGCCATGTTCGATGGAGTGACATTTCCTCAAATGTTCTTGCGACGCAATGTTGTTGTAACCACTGACGATGGTACGGCAACATCAATCAACGATAAGGAATGGGTAGTCAGTTCTCTCAACGTCCAGGATCAACGCGAGAGAGCCACTGAAGTCATCGACGACATGGGCACTTCCTTCAGATCACTCTCCTCTCCGTCGATCTACAACAACAGGCTCTGAAAATGGCTAGCTATCGCGCAGCTTCTAAATGGTGAGGCATTGTTGTGTGGCTACCATCTTCCCCAACAACACGATCTACAATATCATACGATTATCAAATTTACAGAGGTATTGAACTGCATTACCCAAACTCCGAAAGTGAAAGGGCAGCCCAGTACCACACTAAGAACGAGGAGAGTGTACGATACTAAGCATGACGATCCGAGTGAACTGACGAAGCCGAAACAGTGAAGCTGATGTTGTTCTCCAGGAGCGACATGGAAGTACCGTGGACCAGGTGTCAATTCGGTTGATCGGTATGAGTGACAACCGCACTTTTTGAGTGGAGGTCGGTTTTTTGGTCGGTTTTTTTTATCCGTGTTGGTAGCTTCGATCGACAGACGTGACGATCGCTTCCGTAGCCCGGATGCCATGATGCTTTTTATGGGGACCATCCGAAGTATGGACTAGATGAGAACGCATGGTAAGTTGAGCACAATCATTTCGGTAAGAAACAGACCGAGAGTGAACCCTGAGTTGTGGTTCAATACGTCCAGGCGAGACAAGTGTAATTGAGTCCAGTCTGGACCCATGGTCAGTTGCGTGAAATGAGTTGGGTGGTGTAGAGTGACGCTCCACTGCCTTTCCGGCTTCTCTGGAACGAGCAAGGTCTCCAAAGAACGATAACAGTTAGTAACTGACTGTTGACAGGGATGCCTGAGGATCTCTGAGTCCGACTCATCAGCCTCGTCACATGTAGTGGCGTTCGTCGTCTAGAGCCCTCCATCGCCCAATCTTACACCGTCCACTTCCCGGGACCAACACAGGCCCCACATGCACGCTGTGGCCACAGCGGTGGACGTGTCTCGATCGTCTAGGGTCTCGTTCCGCCCGTCAGGTACTTACATACACGTGCCCTTCGGCTGGCAGACCGAGTCGACACTCACCAAGTATATGAACTGCTCTTAGAGCTTTACTTTCCTGTTCTCACTCTCCA
>KE464293.1:1987-17481 GCA_000387445.2 Pythium aphanidermatum DAOM BR444 | reverse complement strand
CAAGACGCCGTTAAGGGTCTTGTTCCCACGCTCGTCTGTCAAGATGTCGCGCGTGATGGCCGGATCATCAGGTTGGTTCACTCTGGAAGACTCCAAGGCAGCCTTCAATCTGTTTTGCTGCGTGTACGGCATCGGGACGCTTGGGATGCCAGCCAACTTTGCTCGAGCAGGGCCGTTCTACGCCTCGATTGCTCTTCTCTTCATGGCGTTCGCTAATGTCTACGCGTCTGTCGCCGTCTCCCGCGTCATGCTCGTCGCTCCACCGACTGTGAAAACCTACAGTGACCTTGGTGAATGGGCCATGGGTCCACGCGGACGTTGGGCTGTCGTGATCTCACAAACGGCTGTGTGTTTGCTGGTCCCATGCGCGTTCCTCGTTCTTGGGGGTACGCTTCTCCAAGTACTCTTTCCTGGTGCCTTCTCTCAGTCATTCTGGATTGTCTTCATGGCAATGATGGTGCTCCCCGTGTGCCTAATTCCCACACTGAAAGAAGGAGCTGGTGTTGCTTTTGCTGGATGTCTTGGTACACTCTTCTCAGATGTTATCGCCATGGGAGTGCTTGTGCATGGCATGCATGAGTCTCCTTCGGCGTTGAGCACGCCCCCTGCCCCTGATGTGTCGTTCCATCAAGTACTGACGACGTTTGGTAACTTATCACTCGCCTATGGTGCTGCCATCGTCATCCCTGATCTACAGCGTCAGCACTCTCAGCCTCAGCGCATGCCTCGTGTCATTGGCGTCACGCTGACGTTCATCTCGATCCTCTTCCTAGTGTTGGCGACAACAGGCTACCGGGTCGCAGGCTGTCAGATCTCGGGAAATCTGCTCTTCTCGATCACGGGCATCCACAGTGGGGACGTGGCGGGTGCTTCGCCTCTCGGCTTCACTTCGCACCGTGGCGCTGTCGTGCTCGCGTTCTTCTTCATGCAAGTGCACATCACCATCGCGTTCGCGGCGATCCTGCATCCAGCATTCTACACTGCCGAGCGCCTCCTGCTCGGCATGCACGGGGCGAGCGATCAATACCACAGCATGGAACGCGCTGGCCACCAAGATGATGACGGCGATGATGATGAAGGCGCAAACAGCACGTCGAAGTCGCGTGTCCTACGCTACGTGGCATTGCGTTGCCTACTCGTGATGCTGCTTGTGTTATTGGCGCTAGCACTGCGTGACCATTTCCTTGAGCTGGCCGACTTCATTGGGGCGTCGTGCATCGCCGTCTGCTGCCTCATCCTCCCACTGCTCTTTTACGTGCGCGTGCTGGACGACTCGCTCTCTCGACTGGAGCGCACAGTGGCGCTCTCTATCGTCGCCATCAGTGGGATCCTTGGGCTCTACGTCACGCTATCGGCTGGACTCGGGCTATTGCGCACGGCACCGCATGGCAGCGGTGAGCCTCCATTCCCATTCTGCCCGGCAGGTTGAGCATCAAAGCAGCTCTGAGATTGGTAATGACACTTTGGAAAGAGGGACTCATAATGAAACCCAAGATAATTTTTACCTAATATTTGTAGCTGCAACTGGCGGAAGTTTTGCTGCCGCAACGTGGTTCCTTGAGAGAGCCCTCTGTGCGATGAACCCGACAACGTCATCCGAGCCCCCAAGGGGAAAGGAGGGTCATTATAGGACAGTATCCGCACTCTCACTGGGTGGTCGACGGAAATGCCTCACTCTGGAGTCACGACTGGAATGGACACGCCCTGCAAACATTGGCGCGACGCATGGACGGAAAGATATCGATAACAGGACCCGCGATGCCACAGCCAGCCTGCGTGAGTGGCTCAGAGCGGATGTGGGTGCGATCTGGCACCTCCCTCTCGGAGCATCCCATCGCAGTTGTTGTCGTGGGACGGGTGCCAGACCCCTCTCAGAAACTTCAAGTATCTAAGTGGCGCAAGTCGTATTGACTGCCGTGTTCTTCGGTTGACGATTCGCTCCTGCATCACTTTCCAGATCATCTAGTGGTGAAGTGGGCAATCGTCCTCGATGGAGTCGCATGGACTTAGTGAACGGGGTGTCCTACATCTCATCATCGACCAAGGCAAAGGAAGGCGAAGGCTACGCCGAAGTCAAGGCGCCAGTCGACCTCGAAGGTGGGGCGTTGCGTGCTGGCGGCACCCCAGATATCTGGAGCAAGGACTACATCGGCCTGTTGGCTCAGTACGCTGCAGTAGGGGTGATCTTCGGCACACTGCCGGACACTGTGTACCCGTTCCTACTCAACTACCTCAACATGGAAGGTACCCAGATCGTCTCCGCGCGCGTGCTCCTAACGCTTCCATGGTCTTTCAAAATTGCCTATGGTATCTTGTCCGACTGTTTTCCGATCTTTGGGTACCGTCGTCGTCCTTTCATGGTCATCGGGTGGGCAGTTTGCTCCCTCATGCTTTTCATCATGGCCTGCATGCGCGCAGGAACGCCCTACTACGGTAAACGGTACCTCGCTACGAAGAAAGTGGACCTCTGGACCAAAGAGGAGAAGTCTCTGATCGACCCCACGGCCCCAGACCGCGGTGGCAAGTTTATTGTTCTCATGATGTTGGCTGCTGTTGGCTACGTCGGTGCAGACGTTGCTGCAGATGGTGTGGTGGTTGAGCTGGCACAGCGCGAGCCCGAGGCTGTGCGTGGAACAACGCAGACGACCATCTTCATGACCCGTACGATATTTGTGACAGTCTCTCAAATGTGCTTACGGGTTTCGCATTCAACGGCAAAAACTATGGAGGGGACTTCGACTTTTCCATCTCGTTCCCTCAGCTCATGCTCATCCTCGCGATCTTCTGCATGCCTGTCATTCCCATCACCTGGGCTTTCGTCAAGGAACAGAAGCACCCTGGTGTCGTAATCAAGGACTACATGGGCGAGTTTTGGGCCTTGATTTAGCAGCGTGTCGTGTACCAGGTCATCGCGTACAAGTTCTTCTCGGGCATCTGCGAGAACTTTAGTGCCACGTGCACGGACCCGATGCAGGAGCACTAGGCCAAGGCGACACCGCTCAATGAGAAGATCTTCGCGGTCATCGGTAACGTATTCTTTGCGATTACTTGTTTTGCACGGCCAAGTGGGGTCTGCACTGGAACTGGCGAACGATGCACGCGGTGACGCTCGTGCTCGTGACGGTCATGGACGCGGTCGTAGAGTTCCTCACGACCTGGGACGTCGTGCGAAACCAGTGGTTCTGGCTCGGCACGCCGATCCTGGAGAACCTCCCGTCAGGGGTCGGCTTCATTATCGCCACGTACGTCGTGGTCGAACTCGTGGGTGAAGGCGCCGTGTGTGGCCTACTCACGATTGTCTCCAATTTGTCGTCGCCGTTTGCGTCCACCATCACCAAGAACATCGACTCGATTTTTGGCGTTGAGAACGCCGATATCCGGGCGGACACGCACCACGTGCGCTGGCACGTGACGTACGTCATGATCATCCGTTACGCCATGAACCTCGTTGGGCTGCTCTGGCTGCCGCTGTTGCCATCCCAGAAGGCACAAACGCAGGAACTCAAGCGCACGGGTGGCAAGAGCAAGTTGATGGGCGTCTTCACTGTGTTCTACGTCGCATTGGCGCTCTGCTGGTCTGTCGTGGCCAACATCTTGTCCATTTACCCCAGCACCAAGTGTCTCCGCCTTGTTGGAGGCAAGGGCTGCGCCAAAACGTGATTTCACTCGGTTTAGGTTAGGTTATTGAGTGGCAAATTGTCAAGTTCTGGTTACACATACCAATGCCTGTGTAACCAAAACCTAACCAGCTTTTCAAAACTGGTTATGTTTAGGTGGACCACACGGATCACAATTACGATCCATAATCGTGATTATACGTTCCTCCTCCCTGCCAGTAACCAGTATGCTTGACCAGCATGACGTCGTGTCTCCGCCTCCTCACGCTCGACGCCACGGGCACGCTGCTGCGGCCCCGTGGACGCATCGGCGCCACGTATGTCGCCCACTGGCGTCGCGTCGCGTCACCATCCGCTGTGACTTCGCTCCTCTCGTCGCCTGAGCGCCTGGCCGCCGCGGAACACGCCATTGACACGGCGTTCCCAGTGGCCTTCCGCTCGCACTCGCGCCGCTTCCCGTGCTTCGGCAAGGCGCAGCTCTCGTCCACGACCGCGCAGCCATGGTGGCATGGCGTCATCATCGACGCGCTGCCATCCGACTTCGTGAACGCCTTGTCCGAGACGCAGCAGCGAGACCTCACGACCGAGCTCTACGCCTTTTACGCCCACAGCTCAGCGTGGCGGGTGTTTGACGACGCGCTGCTGACACTGCGTGAGCTGCACGCTCGTGGCGTTCGCATGGCAGTGATCTCGGACTTCGACGAGCGGCTCCCGCGCCTGCTGGAGGAGCTACTGCTCGCCCCGTTCTTCGACGTCGTCACGACGTCATGGGACCACGGCGCCGCCAAGCCGAGCGCCTCGATCTTTCGTCAGACATTTCACGCTCTCGAGCCCCGTGCCGACCCAAGCGACTACTTGCACGTCGGCGACCATGCAGCGCGTGACTACCACGGGGCACACGACGTGGGTGCCCATGCGCGACTGCTGCTCCGGGCCGACGGACAGCCGCCGGTGGATGTAACACCGACACATGTGGTGTCGTCGCTGCAGGAGATACTGCCGCTTTTCTAGGAAGAAGCAGCGTACCGGCGATGCGGCACGTGGGGTTTCGGCCCCAGGCGGCGGGTCGCGCGCCGTTTCAGGAGCCGCCGACGCCATGGCACCGCCTGCTATGCTGCGGCCAGACCCCGTGTTCTTCCGTTGATCATCTCTGGTTGGTACGATGGAGGACGAAAGGAACCAAGTCAGGCTGGAGGACGTCGAGGCCGAGATCGAGCTGGACCAGGTGCAGGACCAAGAAGAAGAAGAAGAGACCGAGCACCTGACGCGGTACTGTGATGCACTGGTCTCCGACTTTGACGCCACGAGCGACCGACTGTTGCACGCTCTGACGCCGGATCCAGAGGACGTCACGACGGCCGCGACGGCTGCGATCGTCGTTGAGATGGTGACCGACATCCTCCGCAACGCTGACGAGTGGCTGCCGGCCGAGACACTCGAGCGATTCGAGACCGAGTTCGTGCCGCACGCCGTGCAGCTGCTGTTGGCATCAGCGTTTGTCGACGCGGACGATCGCATGCACGTGAACGACTTTCTCCAGCTCGTGCTCGAGCGTGTGTCGGCGCGTCTGCTGTACTGCGACCCGTGTTTGCTGCCGTCGCTCGTGCGGATCCTAGATGAACACCGCGCGTTCTACGAGCACGCACACGACGGACCTGCCACGGACGGATCCGCGACGGAAGAAGTTGGAGCTTCCATCACCCTAACAGGCGGTCTGTATGCCAAGAACGTCGCTCACTGGGGCAGCATTGGTGGCTTCACTCTGCTGTTGCGGTGCTTGCAGGCTTCTGCTCATCGCTCCGAGCCAGGAGAAGCAGAGCAGCCGGAGCAAGACGAGACAACGGAAGATGTGTTCTGCTTTGACGCCATTCAGTGTATCTATCGTGCTATCTACAGCGTCCGAGCACACCTCTCCGATACTTTTCTGCTTCAATTCGTCGCTCCTCTTGAGCAGTCGTCTCGGATCTACGTCGCATCGATGAGTGAGGACGAATTCGCGGCCCAGCAACGCGATGTGTTGCTCGAGATCGTGCAAATCGTCGAGTTATACGTCGCTTCACTATCACCTGAGGTCCCTGGTGACGATCCCGCCACCAAGTCCTCCATTTTAGAAGCCGAGATTTGTGTCAAGCTGCTTCGACTTGATTTCATGTTGCGATTTGTGTCGACGTCCTCACTAGAGAAGCGGATCTTTGGTCTGGGTGAGATGATGGAGGTATTTAGCAAGGCCAGTGCCGGGGAGAGTGAGTATATTGTCAAGTGGATCAACGACAACGGCGTACTATCATTGATTTTTGGGGAGAAAAAGCACCCCGAGCTGCTCAAACGTTGCTCACCGCTGCTACGGTTCATGTGCTCTTCTGAGAGGGAGTACGTTGGCTTTATGGACATTGTATGGGAGTGCTACGCGGGCAAACTACCTAGCACCATTGGAACTACGAATAAGCGTGTGAACCCTCCAGTATCTCAAACGCACGATGTTGTCCACACGATCGTCCACAGCCTTCTCCTCGACCTCATCAAGTTTGCACCTCTTGACGTCGTGGAGCATTTGCTTTCACTAATTACAAGTCGGTGTCTCGACGTGGACTCAATCGCGCTGTTGTCCGGAATCGCCAAGCGCTTTACAGCTCTGCGACTCCCAGTGCTGAAATCTATGTGGAGCGGAATTACGACGATATCGGATGAGGTAGTTCGAAATCAAGCCCTGTCGGAAATGGTTGGTACTATCGACCACTGTGTGAAGGACGGAAGCGATCCGAAATGTCTCGTGGAAGAGTTTCTAATTGTCTGCGTTGATAACATCAGTACCAGCACCGATATATCATTATCACTTCGTCTGGTAGAGAAGCTGGGGAATTGCGTCTATGATCACGACGTTGTCGTTGATTCTACACTTGCAAGCCGCCTCATCAGGGCTACCCAAGACCATTTTGAACACCAAAAATCAACGAGAAAAAACACCGAAGGCTTGAAAGATGTGGACAGTGACATCTACGTTCAAGTAGTTCGGGAGCACTTACTCGCTGTACGTGCCGCCCTGATTGTAGCCGCCATTGCTCAAGTGGAGGTACCAATTATATCTCTTGTGGACGATCTTTGGGGCTTGTGTGTTGAGAATGCCACCCATCTGGATGAATCGTCTCTCTTCTTCCAGTGGATCGAGCTATCATTCCGCACGAAAATATCCATCCACCAAGCGAGGACAAGTCCAGTTACGAATCGACTTCTCAACGAAGACGCCGCTGAGGTACTGCTACAGACCAAGTTCATGGGTCTTGAGCCAGCGCAGATCACGTTGTCTGCGTTGTGTTGCTTCCATCACCTGTTCCGAAAACTGAATGTCGCTCGAGGCGGCCTCGTGATATGCTCACCGACTGGATCTCCGGTGGACCCTGACGAGGTGGAGGCAGACGATACCGAGCCGGAGCGGGTTTGCGATCTCTTGACCGGCAATGCTGCCATTTTAGGCTTGGATGGACTATGGTACATTGCTCTCCATACCCAGGACCCAGAAGTAGCCGAGGAAGCGATAACACTCTTAGCTCGGTATCATCTCGACTTCATCCCTTCACTTCAGGGCAGCGAACTCGCCACACAGCAGCGGCGCAAGTTCATCGACCGATGCACCAGCCAACTATCGAACCAAGCAGTGACCACAGAAGCTGCAGACGTGATCAATCGCTGCCTTGACTGCCTTCGTTTCTTCCTTGACGCATCTCAAGACTCTCAGGCTATGGGAGAAAGCTGTCTCCGTGCTGTCAAGTCCGTTGCTGGTCCGGCTTCAACTGGTATTGATATTGGATTTACCCCTTTTACCTTGGAGAATCTGGAGCAGAAACTGCAGATGTTGGACATTTATCCTTCCCCAATTAAGGATCCTTTGACCGAGTCTGTTGGTATGATGGACTCGGGCATCTTGTATACCGGCCCGCGCCGCCCCAGCTGGACTTTCAAGCACAATCACTCGCTCTTGGAAGTGATCGAGGATGAAGGATCGCCAAAAAGTCATGACGAGGACGATGGAGAGGGCATCAAGGAACGAGGATTCAGACGCGGAGATCTCACATTGAACATCCCGACGGAACGCCGCCTCTCTCTCGACACTTCGATCCCTGAAGGGATGCGACCGACGCAGCTGACGACGTCGCCATCAGTGAAAGCGAGGCCAAACTTGCACTGGATCTACGACTCGAGTACGATCTACACGTCCGAAGTAACGATTGACAGTGAACACCACGACTGCCAAATAAAAATCACCACTCCCGATACAGATGGCCACACACTTGTCAATGAAGTCGGCTTCCTAGACAAGCTCTTCGACCTGGCTCGGCAGGACAACGATGCGACTTCCAAACGCGCGTGGGGACTGCTTTGCTCCCTGCCGATCAACGCGGAGCTGCTCCAGAAAATCATCGATCTACGGAGTGCAGGCTCCGGTTCGGAGCCAAACTCGCGTGAAGTCGACTGGATGTCGATGATCGACTCGCGTTGTGTGTATCGCCTGCTGTACTCTCTTCGCGTCGTGGAAGCTCTACTCTTACAAAACGAAGCATCCCAAAGTGACAAGAATGACGTCAAGAGACAATGGCGAGAACGCTTCGTTCGACTGGGAGGGGCCGAGTACCTACTATCGGTGATGCAATGTCAGGAGAAAGCGAGCGACACCAGCCCTCTTCATCATCGTGTGGTCTCTCGAATCGCCAAAGGATCCACAGCTCGAATCCTTGCATACTTTGTCAAACTCCATGCGTCTCCAGACAAATGCGTTGACTCGACATCTCCGTTTGATTCCCGTCTGGTGCATTCGACGCTCCCTCAATTCTTCAATCGGGTCAATGTCTCTCTCAAGACCATGATGATACTTGCAATTGAGTTGACAACAGAACTGACGTCGTGTGGCGAAACGGATGGTGCAACTATAAGTGGCATCGAATTATTCTGCTCACTGGCGTCGATTTGCCCCAGTACCGCCGTTACAGTGCTTTCTTCATCTTTTGTCGATGGGGCAAAGTCGTGGATCGACGGTATTACATCAGCTGTGACAACTCAGGAAAAGCGTCAGAAAGCGTTTGGATATCTGTCGGATCTCGTGCAGAGTCTCAAAGCCGGTGATGATGCGCAAGAGCTTCTCCGAACGCTGTTTGATGGTGCAATGGAATTGATCCTACAAGTTCAGAGCTCGTCTAGACCTATGACGGATGAGTTGATTGAGTTTGTTGTCTCCGCCGCACCGATCTACAGCGCATCTCTAAACACATCATCATCGAGTTTGACTCATCACATGGAAGCTTTGGTCAGTTTGACGGTGACACTAATGAAAACAAAAAGCGAAGACGTCGAATCACCGGTATTTCGTGGCTATCTCCGAATTATCGCAGTGCTGATTACGAACTCAACAGAGGCTGCTTTGCTGTGTTCAACACGAGCTGGGGACAAGGAGCCACGGCCGCTTGTGCTTCTTCTTTTGGATCTTTTGTGGGGCATCGACGAAGCATCTGCTCATTATAATGCTGATTCTCAAACCCGCCAAGCAGCGCTCGACATCATTCTGCACGTCACCTTCAATCCAAGTGACCCAGAGCGTGCCAGCACCAGACCAGTAGTCGACTCCCTCTTACAGTTGTTCAGTATTGTCGACACCCGCCTCGCTTCAATGGGCCGCCCGTGGAACTCGAATCCAGCAGAGGAACTGCAAGACCACGATGCCAACGACCCACAGTTCGCTGGGTTGGTCAACCCTGGATGTGTTTGCTATATGAACTCACTGGTGCAACAACTCTTCATGATGCCTGTATTTCGAAATGGCATGCTCAGTATGGACTCATCTGTGCCAGCTGAATGGAGTGATGAAGTTGCCGAGCTGCAAACGCTGTTTGTATCATTAGCGATTTCTAAACGCAAGGCATTGGACCCAACGAACTTTGCTTTGTCTCATCGCGATTTGGACGGAAGCCCCACAGATCTGAACGTACAAATGGACGCGGACGAATTCTTTTGCGTCTTATTGGATCGAATCGAGACCTATGCCCGGCATTCGACCCGAGAAGAAGGAAGTAACTCGGCTGTGTTCCTGGACAAGTGCTTTGGCGGTGTTGTTGTGAATCAAATCTTGACAGCCAGTGGGAACCTGTCGGAGCGTGAGGAAAAATTCTTTGCTCTAAGTTTAGACGTCTCTCAAAAGCAGCACTTGACCGACTCCTTGGCTTCCTACGTTCAAGGCGAGACACTTGACGGTGACAATGCCTACTACTGTGAGAAGGAGCAAAAGAAAGTGAGTGCGACCAAACGCGTTTGCATCAAAACCCTGCCTCAAACGTTCGTCTGCCACCTGAAGCGTTTCGAGTTTGATTTCGATACGATGGAAAAGTTTAAAATCCATGACTACTTGGCCTTCCCAGAAGAGATCGACATGTTTCCGTACACAAGTGAGGCATTAGCGGGATCTAGCTCCAGCAGTCAGGAAAAGAAGGAGGTTGTGTATGATCTCACTGGTGTGGTCGTACACTCGGGCAGCTCGGATATGGGTCACTACTACTCGTTTGTGAAGGACCGCGGTGACTCAGAAGGAAAATGGTTCGAGTTTAACGACCACATGGTCAAAGACTTTGACTTGTCGACCATTGGGGATGAGTGCTACGGCGGGGATGAAGTGACTCAAAAATGGGATCACGGCTCGAGAGGCTACGTGCCAGTTGTGCAACGCAAGCGGCGCAGCGCCTATATGCTCGTCTATGAGAAGCGCGCCGAGTCAGATAACACGAGTTTCGACTGGGACGTCGCTCCTCAGTGTGTGCAAGCCGTCAAGGCTGCTGTGATGGGAGAGAATATGGAGCTCAAGCATATTGTAAATGCAGCATCGACTGATTTCACTTGGTTCCTGACGAAATTGCTCGAATCTGCACTCAATTCTACGCGCGTGAGGCTTAAAGCCACTCCTGAACTGAAGAGTGATCTCGTCAACCCAACTGTGCACGAACTGGTGGGTGAAATGCGTCGCATTGAAGCCGTCGACGCACTAACTGCTGTCATAGCGTGTGAGCAAGTGCTTGGCGTCAGTGTGTTGCTCGCCGATGCGAACGACTTTGATAACGACTCGCTTCACAAGGCTGTAATCAAGTGGCTGAAGGCCGACGCCGTGTGTTCTCTCTCAAGACAATTGTTCTGTCATTGGCTACTCCTGAGAATCGCGCAAGTGCCCTCTGGACCTGTGCACCGCAATCTGACGCATCGGTCGTGGCTGTTCGATCTTCTGTTCTTTTGTGATAAACGTGATGAGCTGGTGCAAAGCACTTGCTCTCTGTTGCACGCATGCGTTCAAGTGCTTGTCAGTGGCGGTGGCATCTTCAGAGATGCAGCAGGTGACTTTCTCCGCCATCTTGTTGTGCTTTTCTACGATCGTGATGGTATCGAAGTCGAAGACCCAGCGTCAGGAAGCCGCTATCCGATCCCTCAGTCGGCCATCGTGCACGCATCAACAGTCATTGGTGCGTTCCTACGCGACTGTCTCGTGTCTGACGCCCCAAGTCTCGACTGCCACCATCTCCTCCTCAGTGGTGCTGGGTTTGTTGATCGGTTCCTGTTCACACTGCAGGCAGGGTCAGCCTCTGGTGTGTCCGGCATGGCACCTCTCACGAGCCGCATTCGTTCCTGCACATTCGATATCGAACGCATGCTACTGGAAGCGCTTCTCAGTTCAACAGTACTTTCGCCGTCGATCATCGCACTGGAGGATGTGCGTCTGCTATTAAACCAGGCTGTGCTGAAGAACTCCATGACGTTCCAGTTCGATGATCAGCTCACGCCACTACTCCTTCACTTGATCCGCTACAAGCTGACATGTGCACAAACTGATAAACTGATGTCTTTACTCCTCACTGTATTGGAGGAGTTGAAGGCCACTAACCTCGATCAAATGCTGTCGCTTTTCGGTGCACTTCTCGATGCCGAAGAGAGCAGTACGGAGACCAACATTTTCCCACCGATCCATCAGCATATCATTTCGCCCACAAGTGGACTACTCGAAGGTGCGGCGTACTACCGCGACCACCGGACTCTGCATGAGTACGCGTTCATGTTGGTCGAATTTGCGATCTCACGAGGCGCCATGTCGTCGCGACTGCAACAGTACTTCCGGCAGAATGAAATCAAAGTCCAGGTTTCGTGGATCAAAGACTGGCTGTGCAGCTACTTGGACCCCCATGAAACGTATCGCTCTGGTGGTTCATCCTCTGAGCCCTCAACTCTGACTGAAGGAGACGCAGAGCTCGAAAGGGAGGTGAAAGCGATGCTCGCGAAGGCAGAGGTTGCGTTCGGGTTCCAGATTCTTGGTACGAAGAGCCAAGGAATCGAGCCAGAGATCGATGATCCGTCGTTTGCGATCGACTCGCTGGATGATAGCGATGGTCTCGTGTTCAGTAGCGACGACGAGAACCAAGAACACAGAGAAACAGACGCAACAGAGGTAGATGGTGGAGGGAAGACGACCGAGAAGGCGGAAGGGGATCGAAAAACCCAACCACTGAGACCTGAAGTCAGCACAGAGGACGATGTGGATGCTCCAGCGGCCATCGCTACTTGTACGCACACCAGTCAGGCAGCGTAAGAGCACCAGCACAAACACACAGTAAGCTGTCTAATCCAGAGCTTTCGTTATGTGCGAGGTGGTATCCGCATAATCGTGGGGCGGTTCCTCTGAGCGAGGACCTTCTGACGCCCGCTTGTCTCCTGACTATTGGTACCAATACTAGAGCCCACTTTGCGTGGTGGTGCAGGCTTTGCATATGCGGTACGGGGCCTCGCGGGCGTTGTGGTCTTCAAAGACCTGCCGTGCCGTCGTTTACTATTCATTGCACTCGCAGGTCGCCGTGACGGCGAACCACTCGATCTCCCTGGTCTCAATATGGCCATGACCCGTTCAGACATCGGTGCTCCCCACTCATCATCACTTCCGCAGTCAGAGAGCCACAACAGGCGGCTCCGAGGCGAGAGCTCAGACGCTGAAGGTGCCTGTCGAGTGGCATTGAGTGAAGTGGACGAGGATGTCGGAGACAGAGAGGCAGTAGAAGTCGACGTCGTCATCTGAGGCGAAGTGAAGGCAGCGTCATGATCCACGACCCAGGGACCAACCGGAGACATCGACTCGGAACTGACGTGTTCGGGATCGATGCGGTCAAGCTCCAGATCCATGTCATCAAGTGTCCGCATCCGTGGTTTCATAGGCTTCCTCATGACCAAGGCTGCATCTGGTGCTTCGAGGGATCGTGAAGGCGGTTGAATGGGCTGTGGCTGCAGTGGCAGGCCGATACCGAGAGACGTGGAGCTCACAAACTGAGGAAGTGTCTGGGCAGATGGAGTTACGCCGTCGTACGAGCGAATCCGCAGACCATCAGCCTCGTTGACAGCATCCTCAGTGTCGAGGGTGGTGTGAGGCTGATGTGGATGCTGCAGATACTGAACCGAGTGCGATGTGCTACTACCAAGTGCACCGCGAGACGAGGAAGACGACATCACCACGGGCGTTACTATGACTGCAGACCCCTCACTCACCAGACGACTCGCATGCACTTGACCGGCGGATGGCTGACGACGCAGCGGAAGTGAGTTGGACGACGCCATGTGCATACGCTCAACAGGGTTCTTCAAGTGTCGTCGCGACAGTTGATGACTGTGCGACTCCTCTTCCTCGGCGCTCTGCTTGAGCTGCTGCTGGACGATCCGCTCGCGCAACTCACTGATGATGAGCTCCAGCTCGGAATCTGAGCGCCTGAGGCCTCGTTGGCTCTTGAGGGGAGCATCTTCGTTGTTTTGGTTGACCAAAGACACAGGAAGCGGCTCCGAGGTCGGTGCGACGTCATTGTGGGAGTTATTGCTACGTGGCGTGTCGGAAGCCACGCCGCGGCCTGAACAGACGAGGAACGAGTCGTCAACGCCATTGCTCGTCCCAGAGAGGTCGATCGAAGGCACGGCTGTGGTGCTCAAGCGAATGGTCTCACTGGTTGTCGTCGTCGCAACGGACGTGCGTCTCGAGTTGAGCTGCGTGTTACGCGTTGGTTTGATGAGGGCATTGATCCGCCTTCCCGATTGGTTGTGTGGGTGGTAGACGTCCTCATCTCGGCTCTGTAGCGTCACTGGGGTGGCTGCCAATGCCCCGTTGAAGGAGCTATTCCACCGCATGATGAGCTAGTCAGCAAGATGAAGAGAGACGGCGAAAGAGCGGCGATGTATTAGGCAGTCAGACGCGTTGTCAAAATAGAACACATACACAGATCACCAGTCTTCAAACCGTATGCGGTCCGGATCATTGGAGCGCTGCCACGGTGTCACGAAAGGCGGAGGGATCAACCCAGGTTGACGAAGTCCAAGAGGAATGTAGATGTCGGAGCGAGGGTTCGTCGTCCCCTCGAGTCGCTCGAGAAGGCGTTGGCGTTCGAGCTCACGCTGCTGCTGTTGGCGCCTGGCACTTGCTCGTAACTCTGCGTAAGTGGTCTTCGCCGGTGCTGCACCGGGTGCAGATGACGGAAAGTCCTGTGTGATGTAAGCGCGCCACACGTCAGCGTTCTCGGCGAAATGGTTCAGGAACTGCGTGCAAAGGGGCAGTTAGTTGTCTATTCGAGTCGGTGATGGAAGCGTCGCGCATACTTTGTTGGTCTGAGTCAGCCCACAATACTCTGGAGCGGACAGGAACGGTGCCAGGCGGAGGAGAAGCAGCTCAGGGAGTCGTGCGAGCTCGGCCGCTGATGCCACGTGAGGAGGCTCAGACGAGGGCGTTGCAAACACCGGAAACACAGCCCTCTCCAGTCTACGACAAAGTTAATTACTGAATCCTCGATACTGAAAATCAGCAGCACCGTACTCACCGCCATTGTAGGAGCTCATGGCTGACGATCCACTGGCCGATTGAAGTGTGTGTTTGAGACGCCACTGCTGAGTTCGAGACATTCGGCTTGACGTACTCTTCGAGCCTACGTCCATCGTATCAGCCTCTAGACCTCTGGTTTCCCAATATGCACTCCAACTTACAGCAGATCCAGTCGTGTTGCTTGCTTTGGGGACACGAAATGCACGAAGAGCTTGGGGCCGACCGCGATGGCACGCACTTCGACGGTCGTGTTGGGCGCCTGAAAGGTGATACTAGGCGCTGCGCTGACGCCCACTGCCGCCACCTGCTGCTTCAGTGCAAGGAGATCGCTCTGTGGATCCCATGACTCCTGCAGTAGGAGCAATAGCACGCGCCAGAGAGCCGCGTCGCGAGGCGTCTCCATTACGGACCCAAATGCCGTTAACAATCATTCTGCACATGGCTGATGTGGTGAACATCGGTTTTCTGTATCAAACTATGCGTAGTGTAGCTATATCGCTTTACATAGAAAATGAAGAGTTAAGGACCTTCGGTCTGGCAGAAGCTGACCCCAGATTCTGGGGTCAGCTTGGGGCCCAGATGCTGGCGGAGGCTTTCACGTTGACCACGTCGTGAGGGTGATTGGGACATTTGGCGCAGTGGGTACTAAGATCGCCAGCTGACGCGACAGACGCCGTGTCTTGGTGGCTGCTGGATCGTCCGTGGACTTCAGACACGCAGCCGTTCAGGTTGTACTGTACACTGCGTAATGCAGTGGGCTGTCCAACGACTCCGAGTTCTCTCCATATCGTAAGTCTCTGTTGTCCGACGCTCGCCCATCTCCTGACCAATACAAGTGATTGTCCAGCCGACGGTGTCACCCATCACAGCATGGAGATTAAACTGCACCGATGCTGACCGCTTCCCGCGACTTGAGAAACTATGAAAACGAAGGCTCAACGGCTCCAGCTTCTCGCTCTGTTTCCCCCATCAAAGTCGCCCTTGTACTAACCAAGACCGCTTTGCTCGAGCCCTCG
>KE464292.1:3779-18885 GCA_000387445.2 Pythium aphanidermatum DAOM BR444 | reverse complement strand
TGACTCGGAGGAGGTCGGCGACGAGGATGAGGAGGATGACGAGTCCACCGAGGATGACGAGTCCACCGAGGATGACGAGTCCACTGAGGACGTGACTACCCGCCAGTAAATGCGCACCAGCGCGGCACAGCGCTCGTGCAGTTCTCTAAAAACCGTAATCACATGTTTGTTCGTCTAACCCATCACAACGCGTCCCCTTGCTTTAATCCGCATCCATATCGCGGCATTATCCATCCGGTCAGCCCATCATTCTCGGACCGAACCCATTCCCGTCGGAAGAGTGGCCAGTCGTCTGTCTTCACCCCCAGAAAAGCAGTTTGTGTCACACACACACAATGTCCTCCTCAGATTTTTGCCTCAGATTCGATGCTGACGCAACAGGGTCTAACCACCTTTCAAGATTGATACCCCTTCGTAGGTAATAGCTAAATTTTGGAATTGTGACGTTGTGAACCCATCGCACCCAACAATCTTAATTCCTTTCCAAACCGATCACTGAATGGATGTTGGACACGCCACCCAGAGTCGCCCTTTCGAACCGACCGACTGGAACCTACACATCCATATCGCCATTGCTCTCCCCATGCAGCGCATGACCCCGTCCAAGTGGTGCCGCCTGCAGCTCGAGCAGCCGCTGCTCCCTCGCCACCTCGTGGATGGTCGTACTGCACCACGCTGGGTGACTGCGCTCTCGCGGAGGCGCGCGCTTCTCGCCACGCTTGCGCTTGGTGTCGTGTACTTATACGTGCAGCTTTTGGCCCGCCATGGCAGTATCTCCCCACTCGCGACCACGCTCTACACGACGCCATTTGATGGTTTAGCCGCGGATGACTATCCTAGCGCGACCTGGAAGCCGCAGTTCCGCGTTGTTGTGTCACTTACAACCACCCCCAACCGACTTGGGAAGGTCATGAATAGTATCAGCAGCTTGATGCAGCAGACACTCGTGCCCGACCAGATTTACTTGAATGTGCCGGAGGGCCCAATGAAGCGTCACCCAGAGCGGTCATACGATGAAGTCAAGCTCCCGGAAGAGATCGAGCAACTAGCGCCACTTGTGAAGGTGAATCGTTGCGTGGATGACGGCCCTGCGACCAAGCTTATCGGGGCGCTCCGCCAAGAGAATGACCCAAACACTCTGATCATCACGGTGGATGACGACTTTGAGTACCCCCAGCGGTTGGTCGAAGCCCTTGCCTGGGAGGCCGAACATAGTCCAAAGGATGCTCTCGGTGTTTGTGGCTGGGGTATTATCCCCATGCCTTGGCACTCTGTGGGTGCTGTCCCAGCCTACGTACCGTACTTCATGCGCCCGTATGGTCGCTACGTGGATATCCTGCAGGCTTGCTGTGGAAATGCGTACCGTCGTGGCTTCTTTAGCGACTTGGATGATCTGGCTAACATCCCGTCGGTTTGTGTGACGGTCGACGATGTATGGATTGCGGGGTACCTCCGCACAAAGGAGAACCGCAAGACAGCGATCATCAGCAAACGACTTGATCCAAACGACCCAGACTGGAAGGAAGAGGAAAGCCACTCCAGTATTGCCAAGAAGATGAAGCTGTCTGAGTACAACCACGAGAACAAGGTACACCACAAGTGCATCCAAGCTATCGAAGCCCGCATGGGTAAGCGTTGGAAGCTGAACTATGAAACCTAAGACGACTTCAGCTGAGTAGACTCACCAGGTGCATGTATTACTGTAAGAAAAACACAATCGTCCAAAGTCACATGTAAGAATTCATATTGATCCCGAGCTCAGCTGATGGAGACCGCAATGACGGCGGCGGCAGCAGCGAACGTTGCAGCTGTGACGGATTCTTCGGTCACCTGGCGCTTTAGCGCTGCGAGGTACTGGCTGTCACGACGTTGGACGAAAGTCAGCGTGAGTGGCTTGGGTGCTTTTCGGATCAATTCGTGAAGCGCTTCCATGGTAAGGTACCGGATCGCTTGATCACCGACGAAACGGAGCTCGAAGGTATTGTCGACACCTGCGTGATGAAGGGCACCAGCGCAGTGCTTGACATAGACTGGTGGGGGTGGCGAAATGAATTCGAACGGGATTCCGCGACTGATCTGATGGGCGCGCTTGAGCGCTGCCATGCTCTCGTCGAAGTTGTCCTCACTGATCGGCTTCCCCATCGCACTGAGCAGAACATATCCGACACGAACGTCGTCGCGGCTCGTACGAGTCACAATGACTCGGCGAGACGTCTCTTCGATACCGAATGTGACCCCCAGTGACTCATTCGTCCAGTGGATCGTGCGAGTCGTCGCCACGGTCTTGAGACGTACAAGCTCAAGCCCGATAGGCGCAACGCCGTCCCATTCAAAGCGTACAACTTGTTCCTCAGGAGAGTCCGTCACCAAGAAGCTTGGACACTCGGGACGGTTCCCAGCCGCCCCGGGGGCGTTGAGAGGATCCTGTTCACTACCGCTGCCATTGCGGAAGATATTGCGCGCCATTCTGATCGGATCGTAGTCAAAGCAGGCTTGTTCGGATCGCCTGAAACACCTCTATCAACGCACTTGGTTCTCGCAGATGCTGATGCGCTAGTGACGCGTGGACAGCGAGCACTTAATCACCCCTGTAAGTCACGTGATGCTTCCACTGCGTAATGCCGGTAGTCAGTCGTAGCAGCTCTCGTCCGTCGCGAGGACGAAAGACACGGGGAGGGTTGTGGGTGAAGGGGCGGGTGGCACACGGTACCACATCAGAGGTATATAACAAAGATAGGAACATACGTTAGGAATAGGTGCATCATGCCCGCACACACACACCGGAAGCAGAAGATGATGAATGGTATGCGGTGGTTGCGTCGTTGCGCGTCGCTGCATGCGGCAGCGAGGGTACAAACAGCTCGAGCAAGCGGTGCCCTCGTGTTCAATGGCAATGCACACCTTGGTGTGGCAATTACGCGCAATGGAACGCGCGGATTTGCCATGCACGCGTCGATTTTGAGCCAGATGGACCTCCTTTCAAAGAGATACGACGACCTTTCGAATGAGCTCTCTAGGTGAGTTCCATGTGATTGCGCTGTTCATGCATCATGTAATGTACAAGAGCTAATGGTCCATGCATCTAACAGTAATGACGGCTCGTTCACTGCTGAGAAGATCACGAACCTGTCGATTGAGATGGCAGATCTCGAACCAAAGGTGATGGCAGTGTGGGAACTTCGGGAGAAGCAAGAAGCAATCGCTGAGCTGAACGAGGTAAGAAGTTTATTTACGTTCAGTCATCGATTCTCGCAAGTATTCCCATTGTGGTCCTGACAATGTAGATGATCAACGACAAGTCAGATACGAGTCCAGACGCGGTTGAGCTACGCGAAATGGCTGTCGAAGAACGACAGGAGCTGCTCGATCAAATTGGTGATCTCGAAGCTCGCGTGACGGTACGCTTTCTCTCGATAGGACTACAAAGACACACAGTTCACCGGCAATTGTGTGTGCACAGCGTCTGATGCTTCCTCGCGACGAGGCTGATGACAAGAGTTCGATCCTGGAGATTCGTGCAGGGACTGGTGGTGACGAAGCATGCCTCTTTGCTAGTGACATTCTTAAGATGTACCAGAAGCTGGCGCTCTCTAAGGGCTGGAAGTTTGAGTTGCTGAGTATGAGCGAGACCGACCTAGGTGGCGTTAAGGAATGCGTGTGCTCAATCACTGGCCGCGGAGCCTTTGGTCGCATGAAGTTTGAGAGTGGCGTCCACCGCGTCCAGCGAGTGCCAGTCAATGACGTCCGCGTTCACACGAGTGCTGTTTCTGTTGTCGTGCTTCCTGAAGTGGAAGAGATTGATATGCAGCTCGACCCCAAGGACCTCCGTATCGACGTGTACCGTGCCAGTGGTGCCGGTGGCCAGCACGTGAACACGACGGAAAGTGCCGTGCGAATCACGCATATCCCTACTGGCATTCAAGCAGCCGTGCAGGACGAGCGTTCACAGCACCAAAACAAGGCCAAGGCCATGAAGATTCTCTGTGCACGTGTCTACGATGGTATCCGTCGCCAGCGTGACCAAGAGCGCCACAGCATGCGTTCTTCCCAGATCGGTTCAGGTGATCGTTCCGAGCGTGTGCGCACGTACAACTTCCCACAGAGCCGTGTGACTGATCACCGTGTCAACGTCACCGTCTTCGGTATCGAGCGCATGCTGGGTGGCGAGTTGCTCGACGAAATTGTCGACGCGCTCGTAGTGAGCGAGCAGAACGAGCTCTTGCTCCAGCTTGAGCACAAGCTCCAGTAGAGCAAACCGCTACAAACAGCGTATCTTCCTTGCAATAGAGAGAGTATGTATGGGTACTGAGTGGATGGATCATCAGCCAAAACATTCATGAGCCTCGTAAAACATGTTTTGGTCAGAGTGTTGGTCCTATCTCGCTTAATTGTACCCCCTCCCTCTGGGTTTCCCCTCCCCAATAGTATCCCTCTCGACACCCCAACTTCACGCTTTCCGTGAACGTCACTCCCCATATCCGGCAAGGGGAAGCTTCGAGAAGACAAAGGGAAACGCCGACAGCCATGTTCGACGGCAGCTTTAAGAGCTCTCGGAAAGTGAACTTGAGCGGCAGGAAGAAGCCGACGTTTGGTTATGCGAGCAGCGCCAACAGCGGGGCCTCTGTGGTGCCTCCGGGCGGCTTCTCGGCGCAGTCAGCGTCGTCGAAAGAAGAGCTTTTGTTGCAGTCCAAACTGTTGCGGGAAGAACGCGTCGCACACAAGAAACGCATGGCAGCAAGTACGAAGATCCAGTCGATGTGTCGGCGAGTGGTCACGACACGGCGTGTGCGAACGCGAATCTTCTGTGACGTCGAAGCCGAGCTGTCCCAGTTGCTTGCGTCGACCGATATTCGCACTCAAGTGATTCCGACGTCGACGCTCCAGGCATTTCTGCGCAAGTTCCTCGTAGCGTTTGGGCGTAACGGTGGTGTGGGGAACGAGCGTATTTTGTTGTCGAGAGAGGTCACCGCAGAGCGACTCGGCAATGTTCAAAATTACCTTATTTTTATGATGCTCATGAGTGCTTTGCGGGGCGGATCATCGAGTGGCACCAACATACTCGCCATGAAGAAAGATGCGACGTGGTACCATCAAGTGTCCAAAATGCTGGAGATTGCGTTACGAGTAGCTGTGGAGACGAGATTTGCCAGTTCTGCGGAACAGGCAACAAACCCATACATCTTGATGCTGGATACGTTCACTTCGCCGGAACGATACTTGGTCACACAGGTTCCTGATTCAAATGAAGCATTTTTGGCACTCCTCGATCACTTATGTGTGCGACACGAGTTCAGTGCCTTAGAAGCTTTTCGAAGGCTGATTGGACAAGGTCGACATGGACCCGAGGACAAAACCGTTCAAATCATTACCAATGTCGTGGTGCGGGTTCTTCAACGACGATACTCTCAGGCCGTCCTCGATTCCGAAGACGCTGTGATTCGATCTTTTGCTCAATCAATCTTGTATACGCCGAATGGTGCTGCCTCCATTCTACTCGTAAGTGCATGATTATGATATTATCATGTTCATCAGCACGCTCACACCTATATTCCTATTGTAGCGCAATGTGATGCGAGGCTTGTCTGTAGCGACAACCGAGCCCAAGGAAAGAGAGGGTGTGTTTTGGGGCACTGTTTTGTCGCAACTGTGCAGCAAGGATGTTGAATCGATTTCATGGAGTGGCCGGGCGATTGCAGCTGGTAACGTGTTGGATCTACTATCACATACGTCATTTTTGCCAGCAGTAGTACGCTCTGGATCAGCAGCGCTGTCAAAATCTTGTGCTCCAATCACATGTCGAATGGGCATTTGAAGTTGATACGTCTGAAGACCCGCTTTTGATGTCCGAAGATGTAGATATGAACGATGATGACAGCTTTGGCCCGACATCTCAGGGAACAAATGTCTCACTCCTCTACGCAATGATGAAAGCAGCAGGTTTGAAGCTCGCATTGGAGAGAAGGCGTTAGAGCGATGGCATCACAGCATCAAATCACAGTGGAAACAGCTATATGACGCAGGATTCGTTCGGCGTACCTTCGAAGCGTTGCAAGATGAACAGTCACTGCAACACCTGTGCAATGTTTATTCTTCTTTCCTGCTCGGTGTTGGTCGTCGACACTTGCTGTCTGTTCGTCAGTCATTCAAGCCACCTCCACAGGCTTTGTTTGCTTTTCTGAGTGCCGTTAGTGCTGAACCGACTTTTTTCGAAGCTCGATTGACTGTAACACCAATTCTGAAACGAATGTGGACAGTTGTGATGACTTCAGCGGGGCAACTAGGAGGGATCGCTGTTGCTCGTCGCAATAGTTTTTTCCTGCGCTCACTGATGGTCTTTAATGCAATTTTCAGCTACACGCTCCTGGCTTTGGATGACGAGACATTTTACGACCGGGCGTGGCCTTTTGCGTTGAGTGAAGTTTTTGAAATTGTATCATTTCTCAAGCAGTTCATTTTTGAAGTATGCTGGAGTGTAACTTCGACGTCAAATCGATCGGATGAGAAGAACGATAGCGAGAAGGATCTATTCCCAACACTGACAACTGCTGTAAAGCTCTTTAATCAGCTGTACGATCGGGACTGTCGGCGCCGATTTTCGTCTGATGGGGACTGGCTTTGGCCTTCAATGCCTGCGATCAAGGAAACGATCGACTTCGAATCGATGGAAGGAGACCTTTATGAGTTGCAAGCTCTATCGTCACTGGTTTCCTCGAACGCATCGCTGTCTGCTCATGCTCGTATATCCCTCATATTGACAACACTTCCTCAAGTCTTCTCATTCAATGATCGAGTTCAACTTTTCGAGAAGCTACTTGAAGAAGAGAAGCGAAATGTTTCACATTTACGCGATGAGTTCAGCAGGGCAATCCAAGTTCGAATAAAACGAGATGATATTGTCGACGACAGTTTTGATTTTTTTCAGAAAGTGTGTGAAGCTCAATCGCCAAACGTTCTCAAATCAAGAATAAAGGTGACTTTCATCAACGAGCAGGGCTTAGAGGAGGCGGGCATTGACGGAGGCGGAGTGTTCAAGGAATACGTGGATCAACTAACGAAGAACGCTTTCTCGCCTGAGTATGGTTTTTTCCTGTCGACCGATCAACACTTACTTTATCCAAATCCAGCAGCGCGAATGGTTGTTGATACACCGAAGGAAGTAACTGACAGATTCCGCTTCCTAGGCCGAGTATTGGGAAAAGCAGTGTACGAGAACATCCTTGTCGAACCGCAATTTGCTGCCTTTTTCCTGAACAAGCTCCTTGGAAAGTCTAATTATATCGATGACCTCCATTCACTTGATCCAGACTTGTATCGCAACCTGATGCAGCTGAAGCACTTCAACGGCAATGTTGAAGATCTCTCTCTCACTTTCAGCGTGACTGAAACTGAGTATGGTCGTACAGTAACAAGAAACCTGGTTCCCGACGGTGCCAATATTCCTGTGAACAACGACAATCGCATCCGATACATTCATCTCCTTGCCAACTATAAGTTGAATGTTCTGTCATCTCACGAAAGCGCTGCTTTCCTGCGTGGATTTCGGGACCTTATCCCTGCAAAATGGATTCAAATGTTCAGCCCATCTGAGCTGCAGACATTGATTGGTGGTACGGCGAACAAGATTGATGTTGTGGATTGGCAACGGCATACAGCTTATGGCGGTGGCTATCATCCATCCCAACGGCCAATTCAATGGTTTTGGGATATTGTTGAAAACGATTTCTCAGATGAAGATCGAGCGGCATTGCTCAAGTTCATTACCAGTGTATCCCGCCAACCATTGCTTGGCTTTGGTCAGCTAGCTCCCCAGATTTGTATTCATCAAGTACGCATCGATGACGATGAGCGTCTGCCGTCCAGTGCGACATGCATGAACCTTCTCAAGCTCCCAACGTACTCCAGCAAGGCTATCATGAGAGACAAACTACTCTATGCCATCCGCGCTAATGCCGGTTTTGATTTGTCATAAGGGATGTCACGCTTCGCCTCTGAGACGTGGAACTTAGTACAACACCATACGCTGGATGAGAAGATGAGAAGCGTGCAAGTAATTGAAGAATGCTTAAAGAAGAAACTCGTCTGCTTACTGTAATGCCTTCAATGTCTACAATGTATGTAACGCCACTCAAGGACAGGGTAGAAGTAATAAAACTTGAAGAGTATCCACACTTCACGAAAGGCAGGTTTAAGGTTTAAGTACGTGGCCATGAAAGCTAGCATGTAAGAAGATGTTCACGACAACTCTCGCGACGGAAGAAGAGCCCCCAACATGATTCACAAGCACACCAGACGATGCTATCATAACCGCGTCGACAGGAATCCTCCAGAACTATGAGATGGCCAACAGCACAAGCAATCTTTAGATGAAGATGGTGCCGGACACATCCCCATCTTGAAGTCGGCCATCGTCACCCGGCCAGTCGGCTGCCCCAAGCATCCTTCTCCCCGAACTGACTGACTGAGGCTGATCCTGATTTCGAAGCCCTCGAGCATCGCACCCTCACTTCTCGATGACCTCAAAAGATGTAAGTTGGCCATGTAATCGACGACGCGACCCTTGACATTGAGCACATCTATTCCTGCCTTCCTCCTTTAAAGTCAGTTGTCCGACGACTGATGTGTTCGGCGGATACACTCCACTCTCCACACCAAATTTCCGTTCTGTGTCGCTTCGGAAGAACGTAAATCTGACTCGCCAAGTGGACACAACCAAGATACTACTAGTTGTACAGTGCATCACGCCATTCAGTTCTAACAGGAACGAACAGTTCTGTGGACTTCATCTCAATGTGTATCCTCTCCAGCTGAAGATCGTTCTGCTGGGCTGGAAAGTGGAGCGACCAGACACCAACCTGTCCAGCGGCTTCCGTGTTCCCCATCCGGCCAAGGGAAGACGGAAGAAGTGTCTGCTGACGGGTCGTCACGATTCCAACCGTGAAGTTCCCTCTTAAACGAGCTGTTGCGGTCGCCATGTCGCGGTCGCTGTCGCGCCAGCCACTTGAAGCATGCTGCGCTTCTTGTGTCGCCGCCTTGTCATCCCGTCCGTTGTCAAACGAATGCGTGGGCCACGCCGGCGGCGTTGACTCACGCAGGTTCTTTGTTGCACTCCGCCCACAAGAACGAGCCTCTGGATCCCAGACTGGAACCCCAGAGGGCGCACCCTCGTCGCTTCGGCACCCGTTTCCTTCTCCAGCGGTTGAACCTTCACTTCCATCCCTACCCCGCTCGACCTTGGAAAGGCAACTTCAAGCTCCACCCCTTGCCCTTCTAAGTGTTTGACCATTGTAGATTGGCTGAAACAAGGACAGATATGAATTCAGCCAATCCGAAAAGTTTCCATTGTGTGACAAATGGCGGTCATGGTGGTCAGCTGAGCAGCTGAACCAACACTCCACTGCGACCGTGCACCCCTACACCTCGGCCGCGCGAAAACAGTCGGCGCGACTGTTTGTCCCGGAGTAACCAGAGGGGGCAACACGTTGCAGTGAGCAGTCCACTTTTCTTTTTGCCAGCGACAACCGAGCCAAAAAAAGCAACGGCCGTTGTCCCACCGAATATCTCTCCACAGAGATACGCGCCTGACTGGATCCATTCAGCTCCAACGCCGGACCAAAGTCCCTGTGTGTCGCACTGGAATATTTGCTGAAGCCATCCAGAGCTGTCCAGACTCCAGTTCATTTTTCCTGCCGCCAACATATCCGAGAACAATGCCATCCATTATCAAACAAGGCATCGACAACCAACCCGCCGACGAGATGCAGCGTTCATCGCTCGACTCCGTCCCGGTCACTGAAGGCTCCATCAGCCACCACTTCGACGTCGCCGATCTCACGCGATTGGATGTGCGCGTTGCTGAGCTGCGCCATACGGCAGACACCAAAAGCTGGCAGTATGCTCTGGACGTGCGATGTGGAAGCCGACGCTGGCAAGTGTGCAAGCGCTACAGCGAGATTCGTGAGTTCTGGGAGAGCCTTTGTGGATTGCTCGTCGAGAATCACGACAGCTGCACGGAACGCTGCCATTTCCTCGCTGGATGTGAAGGCGATAAGTTCCCCAAGAAGCGATTGTTGCACACACGTGGTGTGCTTGAAGAGCGAGCAAACGCCCTTGAAGCCATTTTCGAGAAGCTCACAATGCGACTGAACCTGTGCAGCTCTCGTGCACTGGCCCGTTGCTACTTTGAAGGATGCACGACTCTCTCACTTCTGATGTCATTTCTTGAGATCAAGTCACACTTCAAAGGATCAAGTGGGCAGTTTCCATATTCAACCATGCGCTCGTACCAGAGCTTGCCGCTCATGAAAATCCGCGGCAAGTCCGGCAAGCATACCATCCATGGACGACTTTCCTTCACTACTCTTCAGGAAGTTCGCATTGCATGAACTACCCGCTATGAACCTCCATACTGAAGCGTTGCGTACAATATTTAAGTAACATGATCATCTGTACACTACCATAGCCTCTACCAGTTACTCGCACAACAAAGTCCACATGAGGGTGCGAAGAACTTCCAGGCGGCATGGATAGAGAGTGCGCACCACGTCCACCTGGATGACTCACCCGTCCACATGGCTCCACTTTATTGTGTTGCAGGGGGTAGTAAACTCAACTTCAACAACTTTTTAGATGTTGCGCTCACTGTACCACTACGACAAACACTCCGCGTTGCTCTTTGAGGGCGGGGAAACCACACCACGACTAGACGTCATTGCGGGCAGGCAACATGGAGGAGCGTCGTCGTCCCCTACGTCGCGTATGAGGTAGTAGCGTCGCTGTCGATGAATTATATGATGAGCCAAGTTGTCAACGAAGTGGACCGCACGGACAGTGCATCTGTGGAACCATCCGTAGCGGCAGATGACACCGAGATCAATGAGGCAACGCCATCTCTCCCACTGCCATGTGCCAGCAATAAACGAGCGACAGCAGGTCATGATTCCTCAGCGACTGCATCAAACCAGCTGGATGGTGTTCGTGAACTCTTGACGAAAGTGGCGGCCCGGCAGAAAACTTTCCAAGAACTGCGAGGTGCGTACATGGGCTTCGTAGACCTTTTCGACATTGATGCATATATCAACTTCCGCTGTCTTTGTTGTTGGCCAGAAAATGCAGATGGAATCGGTGTACGGGATGTGAGAAGGTATGACTACCCAATTGAACCTGTACATCGCGTCCCGAGTGGAAGAAGGGGTCGTCGAGGAAGTGCGACACTTTCTATTCTGCTTCGTGGTAATGCTGTCGTGAATGATAACGGCCACGCTGCTAGTACTTCTGGTGTTGCATCTGCGAATACAGCTACAGCAGATTCTGCCGTCGATCAACCACCATGGCGTGTTCATTTGGAAGCTCACATTGCTCAGTTGCTGAAGGAACTGAGGTTGCGTCCACGGGAGTTACAGATATTTCTCGCTGCACATTACCCAAATGGAAAGGGGACGTACGAGGGTGGCTCGTCAGACGAAGACGATACCGGAAGCGCTTCGAGGGAATCGAGAACAACCGGCTCATCTCGCTCAGCAACGAGATACCTGAGTGTCGCGTTTGTTTACAAGAAGCTGACTGAAATTGGCATTCACTTGGGCGAAGTCGTGTACCAGCGGATTCGTTGTCTGTTGCAAAGGAGTGTGTCAAATGGCGCTATTGATCGCGAGGCCAATGTGGTTCGCCTTGAATCAATGTTCAAATTAGAACTTCGACGTCAAGTGACAATTGAAAGCATTTGCGAAGTCGTCATGACCAGACAGTCCCTTTATCTGTCGCGAAAACGACTCAGGAGCCAAAATGGGTCCAAGAAGGTACCCGCTTCAAGTGGTAAAGTCGAGAGTTCAGCTACGAACCCCAACGATAACACTCAGTCGTTTGACCTGCCGACCGAAGATCCTATAGAAATTACTTCGGCTCATCATTTCAAAATGCAGGCATTGGAGCGAGTCCTTGCATTGACTCAGCGAGGCCAGAGTTTGACAACAGTTGAAGTGATTTTACCCGTCGAGCCGTTGTCAGACCGAATCGACGATCAGCTTCAGGAGAAACTCACAGCAATCATTTATAACAAGAACAGAGACAACTTTCCGTTTTGGAGAGAACCCCCAGAAAATGGTATGACAAGAGATGAAACCACAAAGGTTCTTCGTACCGTCATTGAAGTGTTCATGGGCGTCCCAATGCTTCGAAATTTAATGATTGACCAGCTAATTGAAGTCGCTCGGATTACCAAGTGGAGAGCATTTGGCCTAGGAGACATGTTGTGCAAGCAGTGCGCCTCAATCGACCGGTTTATGATAGTGATGGAGGGCAAGGTAGATGTGTACGTGAGCAAAATGACGGCACGTCCGATAAAACTCCACTGGATATTAAGGAACTCGGTGAAAATACAGTTGAAGGCTACCGCCTGTATTTTGGGCAACTTGGGCTGCTAACAAAGAGCGAGAAATGGCCCATGTGTGTACGTGTGGTTAGCACGCATGCAAAAATTCTGACTTTATCGCGAGAGGCTTTTGATGTTGCTCTCACAAGATTTTTTGGTGGAGGAAAGCGTCTATCAGCTCAGAAGGAACCAAATCTCTCCAAGCGTCCTGCATCGTCAGCAACAAGACCTATACCGCGACCATTATTTGGGCCTGGAAGACCGCCAACAGCAGCAGCGCGAGAAAAAGCGATCACTGCCTTTCGAGAGTTTCAGGATGGTCACGTGACCAAAATGGAAGAGAATGCAGCAAAGTCAGCTGAGGGCGTGCCAGGCTATGTTGCAGCATCCATTGAATGCGAGAAGAATCAGCAACCGGAAGTAACTAGCAATGACGGCAAACTGAGCAAATATTCCCGCATCGGGTCTAAAAAGATGTATCAGTATTACCCAAGCTTTGCAATATCTAGCACAAGCACGAGTAGTTCTCAGGGTTTTCGACTGAAGTGCAACCATCCTATTGCGTTCGGTTTGAGGCATGCCGACGATGTGATTGAAGAAGAATGGGCACCAGCGTTTCCTGATACGAGCTCTCACATCGATTACTTGTCTGCTGCTGATAGCAGCTTACTGTACGAAAAGAGGAATGTCCTTATCAAGTCGAACCTTAGAATGGTCTGTACAAACCTGCCTTTTCAAGAAGAATCAAACAAGAGTGGAGTCGATGATCCAATGGCTATTAATCAAGACCCATTTGTTGACATCAACACTGGCGATAACCAGTCCAGCACCGCTGGAACTGTTGCTTTTGCGTCGAACTCGGGATCAAACAGCGCATTCATTCCTATCACATCAGGTGTAGACGGAGACCTTATGACCCTGGGTCAGTTTGCTGAAGCTCGACGAAGGATGTTTGGACGGAGCGGGACAGCAGCAAGTGTGAACTCATCGAGTATGAGATATATACAGGGCACTGTGGCGACATCGACAACACTGTCGAGAAATAGTTGTTCGCCATTCACTTCCTCCAGTTTTGTACCCGAGACTAGTTTCGTAGATGACATTCGACTCACACGAGCAGATGAAGAGGAAGATACTGATGCCAACCAAGGCTTGTTGAGTCGGCGCATCCCGATCGACGCAAATACAAATCAACCGGTTCCTGAAGTCGATGGAGATGATGATGAAGACGTTGAATCGAGCGACCCCACCAATAATGCTTCTGATATCGGTGCCAATGATTCCACGAGAGCGCGCAAGATGGCACTTGATAGTCTTGTGCAAACAATGCCAGTATCTTTGCAGTCGAAGAAAGTAAAAGACCAAGAAGCTGCTCGGCGACGAGTAATCTTGCAGAAACACCTCCTCGATACAGGTTCGGGGACTTCGTTGAGGAAACCCTCATACTCAGCGCCGAGAAAAATGTCATCTGTATCATCAGCAGGAGGAAAACAACCTATAAATGTGGAAAGCCATGCTCCGGTACCTCTTCGTGCGGACTTGCAGCGCCGAATGGAGACTGTCTTGGAGTCTCTGAAGATGAAACCGAAGGCGAAGCTTGATTTGGTACTCAAGTACACGCATGCTGATCACTACGATCTCTTTCCTGACGCAGTAGTGCTTTGGGAGCAAGCGTTACACTACATCATGAAGAGAGAAAAAGCATTAGAAGCCTTGCGTAAGTTTGAATTGGTTGCCAGTGATCCAAGACGTCACTTTAGATCACTTTCTACTCATCGGCTCGCAGAACAGAAGGACAGAGATGCACTTTTTTATCAACTGAATTATGCGTCTGACTTATGCCGTGAATCTCTCGATGAACTTGAACGACGATGTGAAGACATTGTGTTCTACGAGCACCGCGCGTATCGAGAAAAGATGAAAAAGGATTACACTGAGCTATTATTTGAAGTTGAACAAGAGCGGCTGCAGATAATTTATCGAAGCACTCATCCAAGTGTGAGCGAGCAAATAAAGAGCGATCAAGCTGCCATCGGCGGGGAGATCGCCACACTTGAGAAGAAGTTCCCACCGAATGGGAGCACCCAAGGGGCCTCACTCACTGATACTAGTCAACGTGGGGTCGTCAAGGGAAGTCATCCAGCGTCACAAAATCCGCGATACGCTCTGACCACACCACGAGAATCAATCTATGTATCAGTAACCGATCGACTCCAGCGAGATGAAGAGGAGGAGAAAGAGCGTGAACGTGCCGCAACAGAAATGCGGAACAGAGGAAAAAGTTTGTCGGATCAAGTGAAGGCACACAGGCAAGCACAGCTCGAGGCGATTTCGAAGAAAGCACCGAATGCTGTGAAATCATCACGTAACACACCCGTTACCATTGAGCCTACTAACCAAGGGGGAGTGGATAAAATCGAGATTCGCTCGCCTACAGTAACGATTTCGGATCCAAACAAAGGACCATTGCAGTCATTGAAAGAGGCACTAGAGCGGACACTACACAAGTATCGATAATCTCCACTCCATTTGGAATCGTAAGTCATATTTAGTCGAGGTGGAAGCTCTTGCACGACCAATTGGGCAGCCAATTGAAGGGATTGGCGGTGGCCCGGGCCAATCCCTTCAAGTGCACAACGGGTACCTTCATGACATGTATTTTCGTCGGCAACAGCTACGTGGACGGCGACAGTCTCACGATTATATGCATCGTAGAATGCGACCATTTGGAAGCGGCTT
>KE464291.1:13515-27359 GCA_000387445.2 Pythium aphanidermatum DAOM BR444 | reverse complement strand
TGACGAATATGGAGACGAGGACAACCAAGAGGATAAAGATCTGTACCTTGTTGATCTGGCCTACAAGATTCGCGTCCATGCTGCCACTGTGTTTCTCGTGTTCTGCGTGTCCGTTGCGCTCTTTCCCGGCGTCACGTCGCTACTGCAATCCAACTACCCCAGCGAAGGACGCTTCTTTCGGGATTTATTCGTGCCTGCATCCTTCATCGTGTTCAATGTCGGGGACTTGTTGGGCCGTTGGTCAGCTGACGCATTACCCAAGCCAGCAGCTCCCAAGTTGCTGACGCTCACGCTCTTACGTGCAGTGTTTATTCCTCTGATCATGTTCTGCAAGCTTGCCAACCAGAGTCACCAGGTCATCTCTATCGTGATATTCAAGAGCGATTTGTTTCCCGCCGTGTTCATGTTCGCGTGTGCGTTCACGAACGGGTTGTTCTCAACACAGGCACTGATGCAGTACCCCAAGTTACTTTCGGGCAGCAAAGAGAAAGAGCTGGGCGGCACCATCATGTTCTTCTCCCTGTCTTTGGGGCTCTGTGCTGGCGCGTTGCTCTCCTTCGTGCTTCTCGCTATGCTCAAACCGTAATCGTTCCTATCACTTCACTACAAAAATCTTCCATTTCTACCACTCTGTACTGAATCTTCCTGTCTGTTTGTCTCGCTTGTGCAGATGCGAGCACATTGCGAAGTGAAGTCGCCTGTCGGCACTTCGTCCTCCTCAGTCTCGGTCCGCGCGTGTGTTAACCACCAGTCGTTCGCCGCTGCTTCCATCTCAATGCTTCGCAGAGCAATCAAGACCAGATTTCAGCAGCCGTGCTGGTCCATTGCGCTATCCGACCAGCACGCGACTGAGCGCGCGTCGCATTTTCTCGTTTGTGTGCTGGCCTTATGAGAGCCAACACGCTTTGGCCATCACGCAGAATGTTGGTAACTAGATCAGAATGTTTGTGACGTTGCCTGGTGGCGACTGCTGATTGGTAGGTTTGACTGGTACACTGTACCGGAGCGTCGGTTTGACGCACGAGAGAGCAATCGTCTTGACACCTCGTGATGGCGATAGCGCCGACGCCTCTGCTTCGTCACAGACGTCCGCCATTGGCGCGCGGGGGATGCGCGCGGCCACTAGGACACTCTGCCGGGAGCGTGACCGACCTGCATCACCAGCTGCGGGTCAGAGGGGGAGATGAGACACCTCTGTGCAACCCAGCGGTCGCGACCCAGTGGAACCTTCAGACCCGAATCTAGTGGCGCTCGGTGGTCACGAGGCGGCGAAGCGAACACCTCGTTCTTCTCGCCCGGCTGCTTCTTGATGCGCAACCGTGCCTGCTTGCGTTGCCTCTACCTGGGCAACGCATTATTCGCTCCATTCGCGGAAAAATACCGGTCGGAAGCTGAAAACAACAGAAAAGATATCGGATGGAGGCGGCGGCGATGCCGCGTGTACGCGACTGTGCCGACAGCCAGCGGCAATAGGGGTGCTCCATGGAGCTCATTCCCTATTCGGCCGTTCGGTCCGCATCCCAGCCCTCCCTTCCCTCCATCACATGAGAAGCAACCATGACCGGCGTCGCCGTCAACGTCTTCCGCGTCCTTGCCGCCTGCACCTCGCTCATGATGATCTTGAGCCCCATTCCGACCGTCATTCGGATTTTCAAGACCAAGGAGACTGGGCATATGTCCATGTTCCCACTGATCGCTGTGCTTGCCAACTGCCACACATGGTGAGTCGCTCTACCTATTCACTATATGACCCAGGTTCAAAATGCTGACTCTCTGTTGCTTTCTACAGGATGATGTACGGATATCTTGGTGACAACATCTTCCCAGTGTTCACCACCTTCGTCATTGGTGATTGTGTCTCCGTCTTCTATGTTGCTATCTTCTACTACTTTTCATCCGAGCGCCCGAAGGCCAACAAGTTGCTTTTCTGCTACGGAATCTTCATGATCGCTGCCACCGTGTACGCCTTCGTCGCGGGATACGGCTACACTGGGCAAACGGATCACCAAGTGACCCAAACATCGGGTTACTTCGCCGTGGCAGCTTCTCTTGTGCTCTATTTGTCGCCACTCGAGAAGCTGTTATTGGTGTTCCGTCACAAGTCGGGTGTCTTCCTGCCGATCCACATGGTCATCGCCGGCCTCACCAACAACACCACTTGGGTCATTTACACCAGCCTAACTGGCAACTGGCTCATGTTCACGCCCAACCTCATCACTTTGATTGTGGGTGTCTTCCAAATCATCGTCTATTACTTTATCTACAACCCCAAGACTCACCCACTTTCCGACGATTGGAAGAACAGCATCATTGCGCAGGACTCGACTGGCACGCCACTTCCATCGGACGATGAATTTGTCGACCTTGAAAGTCCTGGTTTCGTCGGCATCAAGTCTCCCATGACACCTCCACCTCGTGCGCTAGAGATCCACGTCCAAGTGTAATGCAATACTCTGTGAGGTGCCCAGTTAGCAGGCAGGCACCTCTGAATGGGTGTTGTGTGGTCCGCATGGCGAGCACGGTTCGCCTGTAGAAGTATTACTCCTCTTTGCATGTTCCAGTTCCTCCAAAGCCTCTAAAACACTCTAAACAAGCCTTAATCACTTCTATCCCTTCGTAATCATGTTTTGGTTCTGAACCTCACTCCAAAAACAGCCGTTTGTTTGATGAAACGGAATCTGAGATTCTCAGGCTGCTTCGTCGCGTTCATAAGGAGTGATGGTCAGTTTATTGTGGACCTGGATAAGGCATTCTGATTGGCTATAAAAGCGCTTCGAAAAATCTGAACGACGTGAATGGTGCACTTCCGGGCAGGACCTAGAGACGCCATCATGCGATGGTGCGGTTCAAGGAGCGAGAATGGAGATCTTGGATCGCTTGTGGCGTATCCTTGTTGCCCCAGACATGCACCCTGTTTGTTGTGTCAGGAACAGCTGCGCTACGAAGAGAATGCGATGTATTTACAGCAACCAACGTATCCAAGAGCGCCAAAAATGAGTGAAGTTGATGGGCTCCTGCGTTGACGGTGCTGTGATGGAGCGTGATGGAAAGTCGCTACGATGCGCGTACGCTGAGTGCTCATTTCTCTTGCCGCTAGGCATCGCACAGCGGGTACAACGCGGCGATGAACAACATCATACTTAACATCTTCCGAGTGCTAGCATCATGCACGTCGACCATGATGATTTTGAGCCCTTTTCCGACTGTCTATCGGATTTACAAGACCAAGAATACGGGCCACATGTCGATTTTTCCGCTCATCTCTGTCGTCTACAACTGCCACACTTGGTGAGGTTGCTACTCACGCATAGGGGATGTACACCAGTTGCTTACTGTCGTTTAACAGGATGCTATACGGCGTATTGGATGGGAACTACTTCCCCGTTGTAACAACGTTTACCCTCGGCGACATCCTCGCGATCGGCTATGTCGCTACTTTCTACTACTTCACGACCGAGAGGCCCAAAGCGAATCGACTGCTCGCTGCGTTTGCTGTGGCTATCCTAGGCGCTACAATCTACACCATTGTTGGCGGTACCGGTGGTACGCACCAGACCCGTGACCAAGTTACAATGTGGGCAGGCTTCATCGCTATCTCCTCTTCGCTGGTTCTTTACACGTCACCGTTGGAGAAGCTCGTGCTCGTCTTCCGACATAAATCAGCGGAGTTTATCCCAATCCAGATGGTCATGGCGGGCGCACTCAACAACGTTATGTGGATCATTTACACGGGCATGACGCGCAAGTGGCTGCTGCTCGTGCCGAACCTCGTGACACTCACTTCTGGCATCTTCCAAATGATCATCTACTTCTTCGTTTATAATCCAAAGAGCCATCCTCTGTCTGAGGACTGGAAAGAGCGAGACAGTAACGCTAGCACGGAGGATGCGGACGACGATGACCAAAGGGAGAGTGAAGATCTCGAAAGTGGAACGTACATGCAAGTCCGGACACCTTCTGCACAATCAGATCCTGTGCCGTGCGCGCAAGTATAGAATCGTCTTTATATTCACGGAGCCGTGTTATTATATACTGTAGTTTCCACGTGGATCACTTCGACTGTCTTCCTCGAAAAAGTGAATTCATATCCCACAGACTGCCCTTGTATCAGATGCCGGCTTGAATTACGCCCTCGACGGCGGAAGGTCCTCCACTTTTACTTGTGTTCATGCCCATCGCGTGAGTGCTGGTCTTCCATTCACATCACACCGAGGCATGCCTAGATACAGTAACTGTATTACAGTCCAAAGACCTGAGCAGTGAGACAGGGTGAGTAAGGCATGCAGGTGTCACATCACTCGCAAGTGGGTGACGCAACTGATCTCTCGCCTTGGCTAGACTCAAGAAACATGTGCGATATGCCCACGGTTGCTTGGCTTTGTGACCACAAACCTATATCCCGTTCGCTTGGCCCGGAAGAAAATTCCAATAACAACGGTAGACCACCGTCAACCGCGAGGGCAGCGGTCAAACGTGTCTGAGCTGGTAGCTCATTCCGCCATCGGCTGCTCGGTGCGTAATCCAGCATCTCCAGTACAACTACGCATGAGAAGCAGCGATGGGCGTAATCATCGACATCTTCCGCGTACTCGGCGCCTGCACTGCGCTCATGATGATCCTGAGCCCTATTCCAATCGTCTACCGGATCTACAAGACGAAGGAAACAGGGCACATGTCCATCTTCCCACTGATCGCTGTGCTCGCAAACTGTCACGCATGGTGAGTTTCGTACAATGCTGATTCCTCCACCGCTTGATGTCTGACAAAGTAACTTTGTGCACAGGATGTTTTACGGATATCTAGGAGGCAACATCTTCCCAGTTTTCGTTACCTTCCTCTTCGGAGACTTCATTTGTGTGGTGTACGTCGCAATCTTTTACTATTACTCGTCCGAGCGCTCCAAAGCCAACAAGTTACTACTCGCCTACGGTATTTTCATGACCGCGGATACGGTGTATGCTTTTGTTGGTGGTTACGGCTATACCGGTCAAACTCGCCATGAAGTGGCGCAGTGCTCAGGCTTCTTCGGGGTGGCAGCTACGCTAGTGTTGTACACATCCCCTCTTGAGAAAATCATGCTTGTCTTTCACCACAAGTCCGGCGTGTTTGTGCCCATCCACATGGTGATCGCGGGGTTGACGAACAATGTAACATGGGTCATCTACACCAGTCTCGACGGCAACTGGATGATGTTTGCCCCGAACCTAGTCGCGATGATCGCTGGAATCTTCCAGGCCTTCGTCTACTTCTTCCTTTTCAACCCCAAGACACACCCTCTGGCCCCTGACTGGAACAGCAATGTCAATGCAGAGGATACTGCCACGACGGTTGCTCCTGCGATGCACCCTGGCTATGATTTGGAGAGCCAGGACTTTGTGGAGATCGAAACTCCAAAACATGCGTCATCCGAGATCTCCGCTGAAGTCTAAGGCCATGAGATGAAAAAGCAAATCTTTTAGGTGAATAGATTTCATGCCTTCCGATTGGATAAAATCATTCGCAATTTGACTGATTTCGGCAACTTCAACGCAGACCAACACTCTGCAACTCAAATCGTGTTCTTACAGTATTTACGATAATCAGTATTTTGGAGAAGGTCATTTAACTTCGGTATGCATCGCCCTCAGACTCAACGAGAGATGCATGCTGAGCGTGTCATCAGGATCATCATCTAAGATTTACAGCACCACCATCTCATGATTCAACCGAGAGCTTACTCCGTAAAAGACATCTCCGTGCTGGTATCGTCCACCTCTCTCTGTATGTTCCCTAGCACAGTCGTGGCGACCTCTATCGCTAATCTAAGCTTGGCAAATCACCTCGGAGGGGGCTGATCTACTGTCCGCCATAGAAGCACAGAAAGGAGGATGGCTCTCAGCTACCCCTTCGCCTTCTATGAGAAGTGGCCAGGTGCTCATGATAAAATCGGTTGTGTCTATACTCTGAGCAGATGCTATCACGGTCTCTCAGCTTGCAACAACGTTCTCCTCCGTCCAGTCAATTCTCGCGAGCTCTCTCTTTTATAGGATAACCATCACAGCCGGGACTGAGATCAGCTTCGACATCGTCGCAACGCCGGTCAGAACGCATGCAACCACCACTGACTTGATGGGATTTATGGCGGTGAGATCATTCGATACCTCCACCAACCAAAAATCGAAACTTCGAACAACTCGTCTACAGTACTTCTACTCACAAGCTGCGACGCGCTGCACCATGTGGTGATTGCTCCTCCATCCTTGTACTGACAGATGGATTGAAAATGAGATCCGTCTGCAATGCCCAGAGGCGGAAAGGTGCAGTATAGAAGATAGCCTTCAATAGCATCTCGCCCTTTTACAAACGGACCCAGCATCATCCAGGTACGATCTGCTGAACGACACCACGCACATCAGAACAGCGCTCTTGCGATTGGGTCGCGTACAGTGTATACATTAGCTTCGACAGTATCGAATCGACACGACGCCACGGCAGAGGAGAGAAGCGGCCGTCGCATAATAATAGATTGTCACTAAACAAGCTGCTCCTGACCTCAGCTGCAGACGGTTTTACTGTGCGAAGCCACCAGCCACCACTTTGTAGGACGGTACTCACAGCTCATTCAGTTCTGCTACTGCCTCTCCGGGATGGCGGGAGAGTCTCCCGACGTATCGAATCATGAAGGTCCTCCCTCCATATCACATGCCGTATGAGAATCTAGCGAATCGCTAGATTCGAAGGATTGGATAGACCCCACCAGACAGATGATTGCACTGGGATTAGCATCGCCTTGAATGGCCTGTAGGCGCACACCATACGGAACGGAAGTGGTTCTAGGGCTGTGGCCAATGGTGTAAGTCTCGTCATCAAATCTCCTCCACCGGACTGCCATGAGCCTGACCACGGGTGCTCTGTTTAACAAGGACCGGAGGAGCATTCCGGTTCTCGCCTCGCCACGCTCACCAGCGTACCACGGAAGACTACCTCGTGCCAATGGCTTCGACGACCGACGTACTCCTGACTGTCTTCGAGGTGGTCGCATCCAGCACGTCGCTGTTAATGCTACTGAGCCCCTGCTTTATGGTGTACAAGTTCTTCCAAACGAGAACGACAGGCGTCATGTCCATCGTTCCGCTCGCATCGCTCCTCGTGAATGCTCACGCATGGTATGCTTTACCGATTCTACTATCTTCATGCAATTGCACTCCAATCTGACGCGTTTCATGTGATCTACAGGATGGTTTACGGTTATCTAGACCACAATTACGTGCCAGTGTTCATTACCTTCGCTTTCGGCGAGGTCTTGGCTCTAGGTTTCCTCTTCGTTTTCTACCTCTACACGCCCGACCGTGCTCGCGCCAACCGCGTGCTTGCCATCACAACACTACTGATCATCGCCGTGACGTCGTACTTGGTTCTCGGTGCATACGATCTACTCGGGCAGAGTCGCGAAGCGACTGCAAATACGGCAGGAACCTTTGCGATCGTGACCACGACAGCGCTTTACGCATCGCCACTCGAGAAAATCTTCCACGTCTTCAAGCACAAGTCGGCAGTGTTCCTTCCCATCCACATGATCTGCGCCGGCACAGCAAACAATGCAGTGTGGCTCACGTACTCGCTCCTCGCGCGCAAGTGGCTCATCACAGCGGTCGATGTGTCGTCGCTCGCGATCTGCGTCTTCCAGCTCGTGCTGTACGTGGTCGTCTTCCCTCCATCCTCACATCCGTACATGCCTGAGGCCTCCACGTGCGATGACGAGACGTCAGCGTGTGAGTTCGCCTCGTTCGACTCGACACGAAACAAAGTATGAGTCTCATCTCATCGCTCTCGACGCCTGAAATCATATTTAGAAACGTGCCCAATCCTGATTAACGTAGACGTAAAATACTAGTGTACCTACCCTACTTGAAGATCGCAACTTGCTTCCTATCCTGATGATGAGACGAACAGCCAGACAGCAGTTTTGGCCAATGAACATATGCGATAACTGCCATCGTCGAGCCGGATGGCGACCATAAGGAGATCTAGAGGCTCATTCCTTGTATGCCAGCGTCATTCGTGCATCTACCACGACCCACACACAAGTCCTCCGTTGTCTACACTAAACCATGGACGCGCTGCTACTCGTCTTTCGAATCCTGGCGTCTTGCACGTCGCTCATGATGCTCCTTAGTCCCGTTGTCATGGTCCTCAAATTCCGTCGCGAGCGATCCACAGGTGTCATGTCTATCGTGCCGCTCGCATCCATGCTCATCAACTCGCACATGTGGTACGTTTACGCTGCTTGACGATCTCGTATCATAATTAGTGGCAATGGATCTAACACTCTCCTCATAGGATGATCTATGGCTACCTAGATGACAACTACTTCCCCGTCTTCTTCACATTCGTCATCGGGGATGTACTCGCCGTCTCCTACCTCATCGTCTTCTTCCGACACGCCATCGACCGCCAGAGGGCCCATCGCGTCCTCGCCATCACCGCCGTGCTCCTCGTGCTCATGACGCTCTATCTCTTCCTCGGTGCAAATGGACTCACTGGTCAGTCCAGTGACGCCGTCGCTCAGACCGCGGGGATTCTCGCCATCCTCACCGGTGCCATGCTCTACTCGTCGCCACTCGACAAGATCCGACAGGTCTTTCGACACAAGTCGGCCGTGTTCATCCCTATCCACATGGTGTGTGCTGGGTCCACCAACAACGCCACGTGGCTCACGTACTCGCTGCTGGCGAAGAAGTGGCTCATCACGGGCCTCGCGGGTAGTTCGCTGTGTATCGGCGTCTTCCAGATCGTGCTTTACTTTTGTGTCTTCCACCCGTCCACGCATCCGTATGTGGCGGACGAGGGCGACGTGGAGGCTCAGGATGTCACCAAACCGGACGGAAGCTACGTGTCATTCGAGCTACAAACACCAACCACGAAGGTGTGACGGAACTGCCTTTACAATACACTCAGTGGTAAGACGTCGTCTGTATGGCCCGCATGTATGATGGTAGGACAGAAGGCTTCGCCATTGTCGATGAGACATAATACTAGTAGTCCGACGGAGCTAAGCCAGCCTAGCGTAGAAGCTAACTGCGTAATATTCGGAGGTTGTCATTGTATCGGGGTTTCCGTGGCATGTCACTAAAGTGACCTTGTGAGGGTTTCGTTGGCAAAGGGGATACGACGTGAGCACCCTGCACTAGGCGCCATGGCGTCAAAGCTCGAGTATCTCCAGCGCTATATGACAAAGGGAGACGGTAAGAATGGCTACGACATGCTGGCAGGAAGCTTCTCTATCTAACTATGTGTTATTTGTCGGTAGAAACCTCCGAGAAGAAGCTAAAGAAGAAGCGCAAGAAGGACAAGTCGACCAGTGGCACGACTTCGAGTCTGCTCATCGTAGACGAAGACCATGACTGGGCTCAGGGCGCGCCTGGGCGAAGCAACATCGAGCAGAACTGCGAGGCCGATGGCGGTGAGGACGAAGCGCCTGTTGTGGTGGCGAACGGCGAAGAAATCGACCCAGAAGACATGCCCGTGATCGCGAATGCAGACGAGTTCAAGAACGAACTGGAGGCCCAGGAGAAGCGGAAGGAGGAAGCGGACGACGATCTGACGCCGCCTCGACGCGCACGCAACAAAGCAGGAGCCGAGGATGCATCTCCACCGCGTCGACGACCGAGAGTCGCGAGTGACGGAGACTCATCGCCGCCTCGACGAGGACGAGCAGCCACACGAAGTGATGACGACAATGATGCTTCGCCTCCACGGGGACGCAAAGCTAAAGAAAGCGATGATGATGCATCGCCTCCTCGTCGACGTCGAGGCAGTGAGGACGAGTCGCCACCGCGACGCCGAGCGAAGGAGAGCGATGACGACGCATCGCCCCCACGCCGTCAGGAGAAAGCAGCATCGACAGATAAGCGCGATCTAATGTCATCGAGAAGCGACGCATCTCCACCGCGACGAGCTCGGGCTGGTAGTGATGCATCGCCTCCTAGACGCCGTCGTGGGACCAGAGACTCCTTAGACAGGTCGAGTCGAACTCGCTCGCCCTCTCGTGACCGACGACGCCGTCGCAGCCCTTCTAGATCACGATCCAGAGGCAGAGGCAGCAGCCGTCGCCGTCGTGACTCGCGATCTCCTTCGAGTCACCGCCGTAGCTCACTACGTAGTCGTTCTCGATCGCGCAAATCTGACAGAGATGAGAGATCACGCCGTAGACATCGCTCTCCCTCTCGCTCTCGTTCTACCTCCGCGCCTCGCCGACGGTCTCCTTCTCCTTCCCCACGGCGCCGTGACAGCAATCGAAGCCATCGACGCTCCTCCAGTCCAAAGCGTGACGGACAAAAGCGCCGGAGTAGAAGTCCAAGCGTTCGTCGGGATCGTGTGCGCCGTGATGAGGATGAGTCGCCTCCGCGAAAGCCTCGACGCGATCAGAGTTTTGAGCGAAAAGAGCAGCAAGCCACCGTAAAGCAAGAGGCCCCACCGGCTGACGAATACAAGCCACGTGCTGGTCTCTTCACTGCTGAAGAGTTCGCCGACGACCTCAAGCGAAAGACTGCCCATAACGACATCCTGCGTGGAGCCAAGGCTGAGGACATGGGGCAGAACGCCGAGACAGTGTACCGTGACAAGAAGGGTCGGAAGCTGGACATGCTGAACGAAATGGTGCGACAGCAAGAGATCCTTGACGGCAAGCGCAAGCGAGAGGCTCAGGAAGAGTACGAGTGGGGCACGGGTCGCGTGCAGAAGCAGGAGAAACTGAGCCAGAAGGAGCTGCTGGACAAGATCAAAAGTGCACCGTTCGCTCGTGGAGCGGACGACGAAGAACTCGAAAAGATGCGGCGGGAGCGGGTCCGGGCGTTTGATCCGATGACCAGCGCAGCGTTTGAAGACGACAGTCTGTTCGACGGTAGTGGTGATGGGAAGAAGAAAAAGAAGAAGAAGAGTAGCAAGAAGGCGAGTACGCGGAGCGATGGAAAGCCCAAGTATGCAGGGCCCCCAGCACCGCCGAACCGCTTTAACATCCAGCCTGGGTATCGCTGGGACGGTGTCGTACGCGGCACCAACTGGGAGGAGAAGCTCATGCTACGCGCCAACACCCAGAACGCCAACAGCGACGAGTCGTATCGCTATGCTGTGGCAGACATGTAGACGCATCGGACGTGAATGTACCATTCGCTTTGCTTTCTTTTTAGATTAAATTTGCGGCTTTGAAGCGACTCAAAGCGCGTAGGTCCATACAGCACGCAACGGGGATCGCTCTACTGCTTGAGCGCGGCGTACAGCTCGATGATGCGCTTGACGTCGCGTTCGCAGCCCAGGTAGATCGACGATCGCTCGTGGATGTCGGTCTGTACAGCAGCCACACGGTTAGCATTACTACTCAGAATCGCGCACCATGACAAAGGCGAGAAGAGACGTACCGGCACAAGGTCGAGGACACGCTGCGTGCCCGTTGTAGAGAGACCACCGGCCTGCTCGACGATGAACGACATCGGGTTGGCCTCGTACAGGAGACGCAGCTTGCCGTTCTTGCTCTTCTTGTCGGCTGGGTACATGAAGATGCCTCCGTACAGCAGCGTACGGTGCACGTCCGACACCATACTACCAACGTAACGCGCGGCGTATGGTGGCGAGACATTCTTGCATTCATCGACAAAGGCCTTCGTCACGTCATCCCACAGGGCGTAGTTACCTTCGTTACACGAGTAAATCTACATGGATAGCACTGTCAGCGTGCGTCCATCCAGCAGACCTTCACAGACAAGGTGTCACTTACTCGCTTTGGCGTCTCTGGGATGCGGATGTTGTGGTGCGACAGAATGAAGGCACCGATCGTTGGGTCCAGCGTGAAGCCGTGCACGCCCTTGCCCCACGTCATGACCAGCTGCGTCGACGAACCGTACATGCAGTAACCAGCCGCCACAAGCTTGTTGCCCGGCTGCAGGATGTCCTTAATGCTGTCGTATTAGACGTGAGTATGATTATCAGAGAGAAGAACCAAAACAGCTCACACAAACTCACCCACCCGGCGCATCGGTCGAGTCGCGCTGGTAAATAGCGAAGATCGTACCCGTGGACACGTTACAGTCGATGTTGGACGAGCCGTCGAGCGGGTCAAAGGCGATGCAGTACTTGGCACCCGTCGACGCGCTCTCGACGACGATCGGCTCAGCGTTCTCTTCCGAAACCATGACCTCGATCTTGGTCGAGAACTTGAGCGCATTGATGAAGATGTCGTTCGCGAGCACATCGAGCTTCTTCACGGCATCGCCCGTCGCGTTCTCCGAGCCGTCGAGACCGTACAGTCCCGTGAGGCCAGCGCGACGCACAGCGCTCGCAATGACCTTACAGGCCAGTTCAATGGACGAGAAGAGAATGCAGAGATCACCATTGGTCTGCAGGTCCTTCTCGGCCAGAATGAAGCGCGAGAGCGTGATGGGGTTGGTGTGGTCCACTGGCGCCGCCATGGTGCTGCTGAGAAGACGAAGGACTGGTGCTTGGGGGCTGCGTGGCGAATGCCAAAGTGATGATGCTGGCGCTTGGCATGGGGGGCGTCAGGCTCTTCTCTAGCATAGCTCTCCACGTCGGGTGGTGACTCGTGTTGAAGTTGATGGGCCGTTCTCATGTTTTCAGCCAATCAGAAGCACGCAGTCCAACGAATCTGAGCTTGGAGGTGTGACATCAAGCGCGTCATCGTCTGGCTCGCGCATTGTGTGGACCACATAAGATCGTGATGACGGAACGATTATGCCTGATAATGTTAGCCGCAGGTTTGCGGACCATGCGCTATTGGCTGGTCGCATGGTCATCATCGCACCCATGCAGACGCTGCTGATGAGGCGGCGGTATGATGCAATCCGCGACGCCGATCAGCCAACAGAAACGATCCACTGTGCCACGCAGTCGCGACGGCATACACTGCACGTGCGCGGCGTGATCGTGGAGCATGCAGGGGGGCGGAAAATAGGCGCTGATGCCTCTTGCTATCTTTGGTCGTCTCGTGTCACTGTGCGTCGTCTGTGCGTCAGTTGTATGCGGCAGCGAACTCATTGTTTCGTTGGCTAGACGTCTCTAGTCACACGTGTGTGCGGTGGTGGGGTGGATGCTGCCGTGATGGCGCCGCTGAGGCTCTCGCTGAGTGTGCGTCGCCACACGCACTCACAGTTGCGTCGCCATGGCAGTGCAGACGCCGCCATTGGCTCGATCCAGGTCGCGACGCCCGTGATGACGCCCAAGAAAGTGCGCAAACGCATGTCGCTTCGACGGTTGAGCCAAGTCGCGGCGTCACCGGTGACGAGTGTCGAGATTTATTATGGGTCCATGACTGGCACTGCAGAGCGTTCGGCGAGGGCACTAGAAGGAGAAGTGGCAGCGCGAGGCGTGAGTGTCAAGCTCCAGGACCTCGCGGACTTTGAACCTGCCGCGCTGCTTGCACCAAACGACACGCCAACGCACTTGCGCGTGCTCGTGTTTGTCGTTTCGACGCACCTCGGTGGCATGCCATCGCCAAGTGCAGAGCGTTTTCATGGCTGGCTGCAAGCACTTTGCACCAATGGAGAACCCGACCAGGAGCAACTACGTGCAGTGACTCATCGGTCGAAAGGAGAGCAGGCAGCTTCGCCGTCGGCATCGCCACTGCGTCAACTCTTCAGTCGACTGGCCAGCACATCCCACAATCTTTTATATTCGAAGCCACGGCGCTTGAGTGGCCTCAACTATGCCGTCTTTGGCGTCGGAGACTCGATGTACTTGACCTTCAATGCCATGGCCAAGTTTATTGATGCCAAACTGCATGAGTTGGGCGCGACTCGCTTCTGTGGAACGGGTCTGGGCGATGTCTCGCATGATCTACAAGGCATTTTTGACGC
>KE464290.1:0-23360 GCA_000387445.2 Pythium aphanidermatum DAOM BR444 | reverse complement strand
GACCCATCGTTCCGTAAGGCTGCTGAGTACCTCTACGACATTTTCTCGAACGCCAAGTTCAACGACCTCGCACCAAAGATGCTGATCGCGTGCAACAAGAGCGATGTGGCGGGTGCTGCGAGTGTGGACGCTGTGCGTGCGGCGCTCGAGAAGGAGCTGACCAAGCTCAAGAAGACGCGTTCATCGCTCGAAACCGAGGGTGAAGACGATAACTCGACGGTGCCTGTCGGTCGCGATGGCGTTGCATTCGAATTCGCTGTCGACGCGCCGTGCGAGGTCACGTTCACGAAGTGCAGCATCAAGAAGGGCGATATCGAAGAGGTCTCGACTTTCGTGCTCAAGAACTAGCTTCCCGCCTATGCTAAGGTTCTAGATGACATGGAGAGATCATGCGAATATAAAAACCACACTCTCTTCTGTATACACCCATGAATGTATTCACTACGCTGCTTACAGTGCCCGCATTGCTCACTGGTGGCCATGGAGCGACAGACTGTTCCCAAGACCGTAGAGCTGACCCGAGTACTTGCCAGCATTTTCGACCTTGCCGTCAAAAAAGACCTCGACCATCTTGAAGAATGTCGCGGCCGTTAGCAGCGCATCCGAGCCGGCCTGGTGCATCGTGCCTATCCGCTCAACTTGTAGGTCTTCTGCTAGCCGACTGAGCCCGCCCATCTTATCAAAGTCGAGAGCGACGTGCTTGAGGTCGAACGTTGTGGGGAAGTACGTGTGCAACAAGTCGAAGAACTGTTCTTCCTCCGCAGGCAGTGGCGAGCAAGTGAGCACCTTGAGCAGATACCCAAAGTCGGACGAGCCGTGGAACGAGACCCACTTGATGTTGTCCATGAGCACGAGTCCGGAAGGCACGAGGAGCTCGCCAAAGCGGGCAACTTCAATGCCCTTTTCCTCGTGCTTGGCAAAGTCAATACCCGCCTGCTTGAGCACTTCGATCGAGTCTTGCGCGTACATGTCTTCGCTTAGACTGAACTTGAAATTGAACTGCCACACAGGCACGTCGCGCATGTAGGATCCGTCCTCGTTGAAGAACGCGACGCCGAGCTGAATGAGGCGCAGGAGATCCACGTTGCAGCGTAGCGTCTGATACTGGTAATCCGTCGAGGTTGTGAAGGACCCGATGGGGCGCGCCACCACGCCCGGGTACTCCGTGTCCATGGCCACATAACACGTCTCCTTCTGCACCACTTCTCGGATGAGCCTCATGGTCTCTTCCAAGTTCTCGGCCCACACGTCGCGGATCTCGACGTCCGGTGGCAGGCTGCGGGTCTGAATCACGGCCATGGCTGTTGTCTCGCTTGCCGTCTCGAGGGCTGTCTAGTCACGTCGTTACGGAGGCGCCAAGATCTCGCCGGTCACCTCGTCAACCTGCTTGGTATCGGCGTCTTCCCTAAGCACAAAAGACTCGCTCCTCATGTAAGAATGTTTTATACAGTTTCTAGGTGTTCAAAACATCCTGACAAATCGTACTTATGCGCATGCATACAAAAGCAAGATAATCTATGGTGGCCAATCATCGCCGGACGCTGTCTCATCGGTGGTGCACGGCATCAAAGCCAAGAAGCGGCGGAAAATGGCGGCGATGCGACAGCTTCTGGTGCGCGTAGCGCGGGACCCACGCGCTTTCACTCGCTTGGCGTTCGATGTACGGCGGCCAACTTCACGCGCTTCTGCTGCGTGGCAGTTGCAGCGCGCGCGTCACTTTGGTTCCGGAATTAACGGCGACTCTGGCAACGAACATGATAATGAATGGGAGGACATGCCCAAGATCAACGGTGATGTGAGTCCATTCGAGCGCCTGTTGCAGCACTCGCAGCAGTTCCGTGATGAAGTCGGTATGGATGAGCTGTCCAAGGACGAGAAGGAGGACGTCCTGGGTGAGAACGACGACGACGATGTGCGCGAAGAGGAGGAAGATGAGCAGAATGAGGAACATGATGATGACAATGGTGACGACAAGTATGAAGCGTACGCTGGTCACCACCACAAGAAGCACCACCACCGCTCGCACCCACAGAAGCATCGTAAAGAGCACCACCACCAGTCCCATCATGCGCGTCAGTGGGGCCTTGAGGAGCGTGTGCGTCGGCAGATTGGCCGCTCAGAGGATGTCGACTTCGAGCATGGACTGCGCGACTTGGATGAGCGTCGTGCCAAGGAGAAGATGTACCTCCAGTTGCTGCGTCGCGAGTATGATCGTGATCGTGTGTGCCAGAACTGCGGTGAACCTGGCCATGTGGCGCGCAACTGCATGTTGCCAGTGATCTGCTCCAACTGCGGTGACGTTGGCCACCGCCGTCAGGAGTGTCCTCACCGATCGTTCAGTGTCGATCAACTTGGTATGACCAAGAAGAAGTTCCGGGGTCAGAACCTCTCGGACAAGAAGGAGGATGTGGAAGCCCGCCGTCGGGTCGAGCTGGAAGCGATCCGTGAGTGTCACGACCGCATGAAGAAGGCCTTCGACGACGAGCTGGATGAATACCTGGCCAAGTACGAAGCCACGAAGCGCACGAGTAAGGAGCGCAGTCGAGCAGCATCGGCTGAGCACCATGAAGAAGAAAAGCTTTAGATTTTCAAATGTCCATACACAAACCTCACACTGGTCTTCATTTACTCGCAGTTGATCAGTTCGTGCTACCGTAGCCACCACCACCAGGGGTGCAGATAGTGAGCACTTCGTGCGCCTGTACATCAACGGTGTTCTTGCCGCCAAGGTTGAGCACGCGACCATCCTTGCGCTTGAGCAGGTTCATGCCACGCTCTCCTTCACCGCCACCAGCAAGACCATACGGTCTGAACGCACGGCGCTCAGACAGAATGCTCACAGTCATCGCTTGCAAGAACTCGATTTCACGAATCACACCATCACCACCACGGAACTTGCCTTCACCGCCCGATCCGTCGCGCAAGTGGAAAGCATTCAGGAGCACAGGGTACCGCTTCTCGAGAATTTCAGGGTCAGTAATTCGAGTGTTCGTCATATGAGTGTGAATGCCACTTCGACCGTGCCAGGATGGTCCAGCACCGGCACCACCAGCAATCGTTTCATAGTAGCCACCCAGTTCAGCACTGCCGAACGTGAGGTTGTTCATACAGCCTTGAGATGCCGCGCATGCAGCAAACGCCTTCAGGATCACGTCGGTAATACGCTGACTGGTGAGGACATTTCCACCCACGACAGCAGCATTTGCGCTCGGGTTCAGAATACTTCCGTTCTCGGGGAAGATCACGTCGATTGGTGTCAGACAGCCTTGGTTGAGAGGCAAATCCTCGCCCGGAAGAAGGCATCGCAGGCAGTAAATGATTGCCGAGTAAGTGACCGCCGGAGGAGTGTTCACATTCCCGTAAATTTCTGGCCCGGTGCCATTGAAGTCAAATGTAGCTGAGTTGGATCGTCGATCAATGGTGATCTTCAAAGCAATCTTCGTACCATCGTCCATGAAGTCTTCCGCATACACGCTACCCACCTCAGGTAGCTTTTGAGCTAGCGAGAACTCATGCAGCATGTTGCGGACAGCATGCTCAGCAGCCTCTTGGATGTATGTCATGTAAGCAGTGACGACTGGTAGTGAATATTCTGCCACCAGCTCATTCATGAGGACAACACCTCGTTGATTTGCAGCAACTTGAGCCTTCAGATCCGACAGATTGTCACGAAGGTTACGGGTACCAATACGCGGCTGACCACTTTCATCACAGAGACCCTTCTGCTCCAAGATATCAGTGATTTCCTTCTCTCTGAAGACGCCATCCTTGCCGTCAACAAGCTTGAAGGCGACAATAGCAGCACCTTCTTGGTCCAGAGTTTTGGAGAGTGGTGGCATTGAGCCTGGGGCAATACCACCGATATCAGCATGGTGACCACGGCTGGCAACAAAAAACTCGATCTTGTTGGTCTTCTTATCGAATACTGGGGTAATCACTGTGATATCAGGCAAATGACTGCCACCAGCGAGTTGAGGATGATTGGATACAAGAACATCACCATCCACGAGATCATCGCCCCAATGCTTCAGTTGGTAGCGAACGGCCTGTTGCATTGCTCCGAGGTGCACAGGGAGATGCGGGGCATTTGCGACCAACCCACCATCAGGGCCGAACAAGGCGCAAGAGAAGTCCAGGCGCTCTTTGATGTTCACCGAAACTGACGTACGAGCGAGCGTTCGACCCATTTGCTCAGCAATACCCATGAATCGATGTGAAAACACAGACAACTGGATAGGGTCCAAAGGTACATCGGATGCAACCTTGAAGCCGCTGCTAGCGAGAGACTCTTGCTGTGTTCCTGCGAAACTGAGGAACAAGTCACCACTCTTCAATACTTCAACGACCCACTCAGGCTCAACAACGACGGTCGCCGTGCCCTGCATAATGATTGCTGGCCCTTCGTACTTCGCGCCTCGTTTTTCAAGAAGTTGTTCATGGAGGTAGACTGGGATATCCTTCCACGTCTTTTCACTTTCAAAGTAGAATGGAGTCGAAGAGTGAGGTGCGACCTTGTCAGTGCCGGAGCAACCAGCTCCTGCAGCACTAGCAGGATCCTTCAAGTCGGGTGAGATAGTGACACGCACACGAATGTCATCAATGATGATGGATCGGTTCTGGAGGACAAAACCAAATTCGCGCTGGTACTTGCGAATGAAAGAAGCGTCGAAATCGAACGAAGACAGAGCGATGCTCGACTCTTCTAGCGACTTACCCTTGTCGCCGACAGGTCCTCGTGTCATGACAGCATTGTCGGTGCCTTCATAACGCATGTTGAGGAAGAACTGAGTCTGAATATCTTCACGCTTGAAACCATCCGAGACAAGTTCATCCTGCGCTTCCTTCGCCAACTCGATCAAGTTCTTGATTAGCGCACGCTTGTTCTCAATGCTGTATGTGGATGAGGATGGGCGCTGTTTATCGACGACACTGTCAGCGACGCTGAGTCCATAGGCGGAGAGAATGCCACTGTAACGATGAATGTAAACTTGGGACATTCCAAGAGCCTTCGCGATCGAGCATGCGTGCTGAGGGCCTGCGCCACCAAAGCATGCAAGGATATGTGTGCTGATATCGTACCCTTTCATCTGGGTTAGGTTACGGATAGGTCGACACATTGCCTCATTGGCGACTCGGAGGAAACCTGACGCAACTTCTTCCATTGTGTACTTCGTGCCATTTTCGCCAGCGGAAGTATTGATCTCTTCTGTGAGAGCAGAAAATGCGCGACGAGAGCCTTCAACATCCAGTTCCTCATCCTCGTTTGGCCCGAAAATCTTTGGGAAGAACTTTGGAATAATGCGTCCAGTAACAAGATTAGCATCGGTGACACTGAGATAACCATTCTTGCGGTAGCAAACAGGACCAGGGTGGGCGCGGACAGATTCCGGTCCAACGATGAACATGCCGTTCTTGTAGAAGAGGCGAGAGCCGCCACCCGCAGCAACAGTCTGAATGTCTAGCTGAGGTGCGCGAACTGGAACGTTTGCAGTGACACTTTCGAGCACGTGCTCAAACTTGCCATCGAATCGAGACACATCCGTCGATGTACCACCCATATCAAAACCGATAACAGGAGGAAGAGCTGCGCCAGCTTGAGACTCAGGTGGACGAGTAGTTCGAGCGTACCCGACAACACCACCAGCTGGTCCCGAAAGAATCGCTCGGTGGCCATGGAAATGTTTCATGCGTGCCAAGCCTCCATCGCTCTGCATGAAGCTGATCTTGACATGCTCTAGGCCCTGGTCAAAACCGGCGCAAAACGACGCGATGTAAGTCTTGATCACAGGAGTGAGATACGCATCCGCGCACGTCGTAAATCCTCGAGGCACCGCCTTGATCATCGGCATCACTTCAGATGACAAAGAAATCTGTGTAAAGCCCAGTTCTTTCGCAATCTTGGCCGCAGTTTCCTCGTGTTTTGGAAAGGTGTAGGAATGAAGAAGCACAATTGCAACGCTCGAGATGCCAGTAGCTCGAACTGCCTACAAAAATCAACACAGGAAATGAGCTCAAGTGAAGTACAACATGTGATGCGAGCAATACCTCAAGCTTCTGACGAAGATCAGCTTCGTCAAGCTGCTTCGAAACGCGGATGTAATCTCCGCTCACACCCTTGACATCGGTGGACAAGCGGTCCTTCTCATTCGCAATAAGCTGGAGGCGCTCGTCAACTTCCACGACGGACTCGTACAGCATCTACAAAATAAAATGAATCAGTCTACCACCTATACCTTCAGCTCGATAGGGAGCGCCATACATCCGGCGTGCGAATCTCAAGGTCGAAAATCTTTGGTCGCGACTGGTTACCGATGTACAGCAGATCCTTGAAACCCTTGGTAACAACCAGCACCGTACGCTCGCCCTGCCTCTCAAGGAGAGCATTCGTAGCGACCGTCGTACCTACGATTATTCACAACCCCTTCAGTGATCTTCCACTCCACCAACCACTAGTTTTCCACGTCAGCCTTACCCATGCGAATGGACTGAATACGGGTCGTATCCACCGGCTTGTCACGGGGGTGCGGGATGCCCGTCATCGCCTCGAGCACACGTCGAATGCCCTCTCTGTCCGGCCATTAGTGTGCATCCTCCGTCATCGAGCAGCTGACAGCAAGGCCTCACCGTGGCGCGTCAGGATAGTTCGCAGGATCTTCGGACAGCAACTTGATCACCTTGGGCTGGACGTCCACCACGTGGCCCTGTGCGTCCAGCACGTCCATCTCCGCGTACACATCCGTGAAGGTGCCTCCGCGGTCGATCGCAAAGCGGAACACGCGCATGTCGTCTGCTGCTTTCCCCTCTCTTGGTGGTTTCCCTAATGGCACGCCTCCCCCCTTTTCCTAGCCGCCTGATTGCGGATACGGTGGACTACCGACCAACATTCTGCTTCAAGTACTCACTGATTGGTTGAAATGTGTATTAAAAACCAATCAGCATCAACGAAACGCGTGACGTCCCAACTTCAAAAAGTTTTTTTCCCGTTCTACGCCAAACCAGACGCTAAAACAGAGTTTTAATCACTAAGAAGCATCTTCATCATGAAGATGATAATCATGAAGACTTCATGATTATCGGTCGTATTATATAGAATGGCAATGCTGAAGAATGGACACACACACACCTGCATGGAGATACAGCACCTATTACATACGTGACGACTTCTATGTAGCGATGTGATGTGCGGAGAAGAGATGATCTGGATTTGATCTTGATGTCAAGTTCAGGTGGGGTCTATATACACACTACCGTACGGGTATTCTGGGGAGGTCATCGCCTGGAAACGCCTCGGTACACAGGGAAGAAGGCGACTGACAAGGCATAGAGAGAGAACGATGAGTGGAAACAATGCTGGTGGCGTGGATCTCACGCAGCTACAGCGGGAGTACCGCAATATGGAGCTTAACCGCAAGGTGTATACGGACGAGAGTCACCAAGTTATGCGGAGGCAGCAAGCTGTGATAGAGAAGCTGAAGAAGGACAATGAAGATATGAAGAACGAGCTGATGTTGGCGACGAGGCATATAAACGAGAGCTCCGCAACGCAACAGCAAGAGCAGCTCGCGAGGCTCCAGGACCAGATCGAGTCATTTCAAAAGAAGAACATGAACGAGAGCAAAAAACTCGAGACACTGACGCAGCAAATCCAAATCATGAAGAACAAGGTGCTACACCAGAAGAAGCACATGGGCGGTGTGAATGCAGCAAAGGAGAATCAACAGATGGTCAACAAGCAAATCCGCATCCTTGAGAACCGACTAGATAAGTCGTTGATCAAGTTCAACGAGGCGCTAGCACAAAACAAAATCCTGCGGGAGGAAATCGACAACTTGAGGCGCGAGCGTGTCGTGTTCGACACGATTTATCGCAAACTGGAGAAAGACCACAACGATAAGAAGAAGCAGATGGCGGCGACGATTGAGTTAAGTAACATGGCATATGAGGAACGTGACGCCGCTCAAATGGAATTACGAGTCTTCAAGAAGCCAATCGTCAAGATGTCGATGATCACCGGCGCATGATCTCCGAGTTGATGGGTCGACTAGAAGAGTCCAAGCGACTGACAGATGAAATGAACCACCTCCATGCACGTGCAGGTTCACCTTTGCATCATCGACTGGGCCACACTGGAGAGCTGACGCTTGAAGATGAGCTCGAGATGAAGAAGAAAATCCAGAAGGGCTCGTGGGGCGTCGCCAAGGAGAAAGTGCATGTCCAAGTGTCCATTGAGCGGGTCCAGAACTTTGAGGAGGCGTTCATGAAGCTCAAGGCAGCCACGCAGATTGACGACCTGGAAGAGCTTGTGACGTCCTTCATCAAGAAAGAGGACCAGAACTTCTCGCTTTTCAATTACGTAAATGAACAAAGCAACGAAATCGAGAAGATCGAAGAGCTCCTCGCTGAGCTGCGTGAAGAAGAAAAGAAATACAGCGACGACAGTGGTGACGATATTAGTCAACACAAATTGTTGCTCAAGGAGCTCGAGGGAAAGCTGCAGACAACGGAGCAGGCTGCCGAAAAATTCGAAGGCAAATGCCAGGATGCACAGAAGGTGATCAACGCCGTCAAGATTGGCATACAGTCGCTGTTCAACAAGGTTGGCTGCAGCTCGCAGGCGATGGTGGAGATGCTCGGCGACTCGGTCGTCACTGAAGCCAACCTGATGCAGTATTTGGGCGTCATTGAGCAAAAGACGAACGAAATTTTGCACCAGTACGCGACAGTGGTGCTACAGCAGCAGAAGCCGAAACGAGGAAACGATGCGCACGACCAGGAGCTACACTTCGCTGCTCACGCGGCTAGAGACCACGACTCGAAGGTGACCGCATCGGCAGCTGCTGCGGCCACATCAGCACTGCACTCTGTGCTTGGCGTTGGCCCATTGACGCCGATGGGCCAGGAGCCTCTACAGATCAACCCGCCCAACTTGGAAGACTACAGCTCGGAAGATGACGACGATGGCGACAACGACGAGGGCATGCATCCACTCACCAGAGATGAGCTCAAGGTTCGGACTCTCAAGGGCCTGCGACGTCTCAATAACCACGGCGTAGGGACAACGTCGAAGGAAGTGAAGCGAGGTAACGCAGCGAGTTCGGCGGCAATGTTGGCTGGCAAGAAGAGATAGATGGTTGAAGGGGTGTATTAGTTGAGTTTGTGAGTCGTCACCTTGACAGAGTGAACGGTTCTAGGATAATCTGCTACTTACTACTTCGTAGGTTTTTTCTTACGTCGACGTTGCTTGCTCTCGTTCGTGCTGCTGATCGAGTTGTGAGCCGTTGTCATCTTCGCTGTATAGATACAGACGCGAGTATGGCGTCGTGGGGTCGAGATGCACGGCACAAAAGGGGCAAATAGCACGTCCGTTGGGCATGAGTAGTCCAGAATAATGCACCGCGAGCTTGCTGCTGATGGCGTGGCCACAGGGATTGAACACACACTCCGGCACCGCACTGCGCTCGGCGGAAGACATGAGCTGGAAGTTCTCCTTGAGTAAAAGTCGGACAAAGTTGCCTGGTTTCCGACACAAAGGACACATCTTGGATCGAGCGATGCGATGTTCGAAGCCGAAGACATGGCCACACGCTGGGAAGACGTGAGGAACTTGGTCCGAGTCAATAGTTTCACCGGATGCTGCGCGGTGGAAACGCAGTTGGTGCATCTGCACGGGACACTGCACGTTCATGCGATCGAGTTTCGAAGCCACGGACGAGTCGCTTTCGTCGCTTGTACTCTCGTCACAGTCCCCGAGAAGCGCCATCGACGCCCTCAAGAGGCTCTCTTCGCCTGAGTTTTGGTTGCTCCAGCGCGACTGGAACTGAAGCTGCACACCGCCAAGGTCGATGATGGCACCGTCTGTCAGAATCGCCGGTGTGGCCGACACGCCACCTGTCGGACGATTGAATCCGCTGTGACGCACGCTTGTGTCTGGGTTTGCGTGGGATCGTTTGGTTGACGCTGACGCCGTGCGTGGAGCGATCTCATACAGATTACCATTGACCGAAACCTCAAACCAACGTCGCTGCTCTGGCAGCCAGACGCGAACCCCGTTCTTCGTGAGCCCGTCGATCGGCACTTGTGTTGCGTCTTCCATAGCCTCACCATAGTACTCAAACTCCTCCCCACCTGCTGCCTTGCCTTCACTATGAACTTCTTCTTGGTTACTCGTCTTCTTTTCCATCATCTCCCGTACGCACTTGTGGTCTAGCTCCACACGTTTGCTCCATTCTCCACACCTTCCACATCGTTTCAGCGCGTGTCCTGCAGTCACCATCTTGTGCGTTCCGTCAAAACCACCGGCAAAGATCCGACACTCGAACGGCGCCTCTCGAGTACACAGCACACGCGCACAGAAGCGTGAAACGGTGCCGGAGGCCCCGACGCGAGGCCCTGGGATCACCACGTCGTTTTGCACACACGGCATCCGGCCGATCTGGTACATGTCGGTCGTGTCGTCCTCGACATACTCTGTGATACTAGCATGCACGTCAGTGTCGCTCATCGGTACACACATGTAGTGCGACGAGGAGTGGTGCGTATGGGAATGCGCCTTGGTCTGCATCTGCATCGCGTCAATATACTGGAGCATGCGCTTGGTGACGACTTTCAGGTCGATTTTGGTCGCATCTACCGAGTGCATGCTCGCCCGCGCATCGACAATATGGTGAAAGCGCCGCAACTTGACGCCGTTGCCTCGTGATCGCTTGGTCAACTTGTACTGCGCATTTTGATCGCCAATGGGTTCCCATATCTGCCCGATGACGCGGCGCTCTTTCTCGCTCTTCATACGCGCCATCTCGGCCGTGCAGATCACGCCCGACGGCGAGCGTGGCAGTCCTGCACCTGCACGGTCTGCATGGTGGCTCGAGCTCTTGCTGGCAACACGATAGCTGCTGTAGCCCAGCACTACGAGACGTCCGTACTCCATGAGGTCGTTCTAAGCTTCTGCGGCACTGTTCTCGGTCGGAATTTCAAGTGACGACAGCGCAGTTCAGCGCGCAGTGTCCTTTGAGGTGTCCTGATGGCCTCTGGTGCTTCGACTGCGTGGAGAGGCACGCGGAGGAGCACGCGCAGAAGGTCGGAGTGGCGCCGAAGTGCAGTCGCGGATCCTTCTGCTCAGCCTGCAGTTCCATCAGGCGTCATTAGTTACGTCACCCAAAAACCCAACCCACGGATTTCAACGTTGGGTAGAAACAGCACAACGAGTCAGCTGGCGACAGAGAGAACAGCGTATTTAAACGTCACTCTAATGAGGGAAAACGCGACGAACTTAACGAATGCCATGCCAGAACGTGAGGCACACAAGTGACAAAGCGGGAAGACCTCGAGGTCATGAGCACTCGACCGCTGACGGCGGCGGCCGCGGCCGCTCATGCGGCTGCATCGCTGTCCACACAGCGCGCACTACCAATGGCGGGGGCCTCACAGTCTACGCCAGGGATGCCCATGGGCGCTCAGCCCAATGTGGGCATGCCAGCGGCCCCACAGACCACGTTGGGCATGCCAGTTCCCGTTCTGTTCGACGGCATGACGTTCCAGACGGGACAAGAGTGCAAGTATATTGTACAGGACTATGCGTTGGCGCACGGCAAGCAAGTGCGCGTTTCATCGCGTGGAGGTAAACACCGCCGCCTGCTGTGCTCGTCCGAGGCGCCGTGTCCATTCTTCGTGCAGTTCTACCAACGTCGGACCAAGAATGACAACTCGTGGTACTTGTCGTCCATGAACTTGATCCACAGCGCCGAATGCAATTCTATCGCCAAGCCCACGAAGCGACAGATCGTGGAACTTGCAAAGCGTCAGGGCGTGCTCAACAGCGCGATGGACGACACGGCGTCCTCGCTCGCCACGTTCCTGGATAACCACAGTCAAACGCCGATGAAACTCAATCTGAGGATGATCTATCGCGCCAAGAAGGATCTAGAAAGCGTCAAGGAGAGCTCCCAGGCACACACCTTCAAGCGGATCCCATCCTTGTTGACGACATTTTCCTCTCTCAACCAAGGTTCCATCGGGACGCACGAAGTTGACAACGAAGGTCGCTTTGTCCGGGCATTTGTGTCATGCGGCGTATTCATCGAAGCGGCACGCGAGAATCTGAACCAGCAAGTGTTCGGCTTTGAATACGTCCAAGCGTCTTCGAGTGCCGGCGGTGTTCAATTTTATCTGTTCGGATGCGACGGAAACCGTAAGACGATCATTTTAGCTGCCGCAGTTTGCTACGCAGTCAGTGAAGACAACCTTGAGTGGTTCTTTCGAAATGTGCTCTCTGCCGGAATCGACCCGCGCAGTCGACCGATTATTACTCGCGTGATCCCTGAACTTGAGAGAGTCGAAACGATACTTGGCCTCACGATTCGATACTGCACGAAGCACTTGATCGAGTCGGAACTGTCCAGAAGGACGACGTTCACCGAGCTTCATCACGCTCTCATCGCAGGCTTACAGGCCTCTGAGACCGCTGAAGAGTTTCACAATCGCCTACAGTGGATTGCATCGAGCTGCAGTCTTGATATTGCGAGTTACCTCCGAACAATACCAATGGAACGGTGGGTTGTCGCTGGTAATGTGGACCAGCACCCCATGTTCGGATGGAAGTCTCGGTTCCTCACCGACAACGATACTGATCTTCAGGCGTTGCTATCCTCTCTCAAGCAGAAACTTCCATTCGACTTTCTTGACGGCGTCATGACTCAATGGGTTCAAGACGTATACTCCCGCAGCTCACTGTACGATGGCTGGGTGTCTCAACAGACAATTCGACTCGGCGTTACTCCAGGAGCCTACCAGCAGTACGACCGAGAGATGCAGTGTATCGGAGAGTTCACAGTCACGCGAGCGTCCGCTTCACTTGCGTTTATCTCACCCGTCACTCCCACCTCGGGAACTACGCCCGGCTCCTCTCGTCACCGTGTCGACCTCGTTGCCAACACGTGCTCGTGTGTGTTTATGGGACAACACGGCATTCCGTGTCGCCACATGATCGCTGCCGTGCTCTTTTGCGGTCAAATGGAATCTATTGGTTCGCGTTTTGCGTCGTGTTACCACGTCTCGAGTTTTCAAAAAGCCTACCACACCAAAATGGTCGATCTGCCACTGCAGACTTCGCTTGTCGAGAGCGAACAGTGCCAGGTTCCTTCTCAAGCCATCCGCCGGACACGAAAGTACCAGAGAAAGCAACGACCAGGCACCGTACCAAACACCAATCCCGACGAGCAAGCATTGGAGCAATCCGACGACCTGGCAGTCGAGGACGACGACATCGAAGGAGCCAGCGACGAGAATCCTCGCGGCCACCAACCACCCAGTAAACGACGGAAAACGACCACCACCGACGCCAACGGAGTCGTCGTGGTCCCATCTCAGTCATATCGATGCGGCAAGTGCAAGGTTGTCGGCCACAACGTACGAAGCTGCCCCAATGCCTAACCAAAATCCCCAGAGAGTTCACCTTGTTCTGCTCGCCCTCTCCTTCTTTCCACCTTCTTTTGGTATACTACTCCAAAACCGGTATCGCACCAGTCTTTTCCCCTGTTTTTGTGGCCTGCCCGTCCTGCGGCAGGACTCCTGCCCCTACAAACCCGACGAGAAGCTCACTCGACTACCTCCGCTCCTGCCCATGATGATGCGCCAGCACTCCGTCCGCCTCGCGCGCCGCGCCTTCTCCACCGAAGCCAAGGAGGCTGCATCCACCGCCGCTTCGTCCTCTTCCTCGGGTGGCTCGTCGTTTGGCCAGCGTCTGCTCTCGTTCACCGTGGGCTTCGGTGTGGCTGCCGGCATTGGTCTCTACCAGCTCAACGAGGACGTGGAGAAGTCGACGCACGAGATCCAGACGGCCATCGGCGCGCTCAAGACCGAGGTCATCGCACAAAACACTGCGCTCGCCAAGCGCATCGAACAACTAGAGAAGCGCCAGCAGTAAGCCACGACCTCAACGCCCGCCCGCCTGCTCCTTATTGACAAGTACATGGCTGGAGCCATGGGAGCTGCCAGCGGTGCGTCCAGGCCGAGTGTTTTATCGCTATCATCCGAAATGTCGCGTTCCGTTTCACTCTGCTCCTCGCCATTGCACATTGCTCTTCTCCTTTGTCTCGCTCTCTCTGTGATCTGTATCCTACTACCTGACTGATGATGATAAATATCCAACTGCGACGCACTGCGATCAGTAGAAGTTCTGCGGCAGCGCATGCATCGGGCTGTTGCTCTCCTTCGCGCGCATGAGCTGCCGCAGGTCGTTCGCGACCATTTCTTTCACTTTCTCGGCGATTTGCACCGACGATAACGCGTCCTGCAGTGTTGCAATGTCGCGGCGGAACGCGTTATTCTCCTCGGTTTTATCGTCCAATTGGTCGCTCAGGCTCTGCGCACGAGCCTTGAACTCGCACAACTCGCGTTGTAGCTCGCAGAAGATCGCGACGTATTGAGACCGCAGTGCTTCTACGTGCGTGTACTCTTCACGTTGGAACTTTTGAATCGCATCTTCGATGGACTCTCCACCCAGATGCGGCACGACATCGTCAACCCGCCGTGTCTTGTCCTCTCCATCGTCCTTTGACTCTGATTCACCCTCGGGTCCTTCATCTCCGTCGTGGCTCTCTGGTGTGGTTCCGCTCACCTGCCCATCGAACGATGACGACCGACTTCGCAGCTCTGAGCTGCTGCTCTCCCAGTTCTTCGAACTGAGCTGACGGCGACGCTTGAGGTCGGTGGAACTCGCCGAGCTACTCGCTGTGTCGTCATTATTGCTGATCGCCTCAATGATATGAAGATCAGGGATGTCTGCCACCGAGATTCGCTTGGGCGCCTTGGGTAGAAGCTGGTGCTGAAGCCCCATCTTCATGGCATTGCCAATCAACGCCTCGGCATCCTGTAGCACGGAATCATTGAAGAAGTCGCAACTCGTGACATTCAGACTCTCCACACCGGTGCCGTCCAAGGAAATCGTCTCCACGTGATCCTGGTCTTCCACTGGTTCATCATCATCATCGTCATCGTCATCATCGTCATCTTCGTTGTCCTCATCGATCAGGATAGCACCAGCAGCATTGGGTCGGTTCCATGGCAAGTTGTAGGACAGCGGTGACTTGGCCATAAGTGAGCCGCTGTTCTGCTGCTGTTGCTCCGCGGCCGCCAGCGTACGGATAGTTAGCATGGGGGATATCCCCTTGGCAATCGCGTCGTTGATCAGCTCGCTTGACACGGCGCTTTTGCAGAACGCACGCAGTGTCAGGACGATGATATCGCGAACGACGTTCGACTCGGCGCGTAGATGGACATAGCAGTTGTCTGCCATGTACAGATAGAACTCGTGCGATCTTGAACGAACGATCTCGACACGGATCGAACTGGTGTAAAAGCTCTCAAACGGTGGTAGAAGTGATGACTCGCACGTTAAACGCACGCGTCGGTCATCAATCAACAGCGTCCACGACTCCTGAACATGGGTCAAAGACAACGTTCGTCAGAAAAATCTCACGATCTCACTCTGTTACGATCAATATCACTCGTACCCTCATGGCGATATTGTTCGGATAGTTCTCCCCACCATCGTACACTGTGAGGCTCTCAAGCCCCATGAAGAGCACAGAGCGACGCTCGAGGTACATCTCGACCTTGCTGCGCACCTCCGGATCCTCTTTAATGGGTCCATACTCCAGCAGCTTGGTGCGGATCGCGTCTTCGTCCTGCATCACCACCTTGGCCAAGATCTTGGCCCCGATGTCATCTGCCGTCGGAGTGAACCACTCGTCTACCGCGTCTACAAGCCCAGAGCCCACCACTATCAGTAATCGACCAACACAATTCCTCGAAAAGACGTCACACCTGGAATGAGCTGAAAGTCAGCGCGGTCGCCAAGCGCACGGAACCACTGCACACTCATGGCATAGCAACACGTGTCTACACGCGGGGATTGCCTAAGTAGGTCAAGATGTTCATATGCGTGTGGTGCACGCCGCCCTGCAGCATGCACAGATCCAGCACTTTGGTCACTGAGCACTCGCCGACGCTTTCACACTTGTCCTCGAAATGCACAAACACGCCAATGTCACCACCGCCACCATGCGCCTCCGGTCCGCGGTCTTCCATGGCCATCGACTCGGTCGATGACACGGGCGTTGGCAGCGTCAGCGCGAACGATTTTCGACGACCATGCGATGACAGTGGCGGCCCAGAAGGCACGTCCTTGGAGCGTGGCGACGACGCCGCGAGCGCGCTCGTGCCACGCTTGACCACGTCCATCCAGCGGTGCTTCATCGCAGCCTCCAGTGACCGAATGCCGCACCCACAGGCGTCGAGAAGGCAATACAAGTGCCTCTTGTCGTCGGTCTCTGCCGTCCGCAGATGCTTCGTCTCGGTCTCTTAGACGAAGAATCAGACGAAGACTCAAAAATGCACCCTTTTTCACGATTCGAAGGGGTATTTTTAGATTCGCGCTTCTACGGGGTATTTGAATAGACCCACCGGAGGGAGTATCAGAATAACGTAAAAATAGCCAAACTGACTGGAAACGTACTTCGTGGGTGACATCAAAACCTTCACGGAGATGCTATGAAAAGGGATGCTTCATGGAGTCGACTCAGTCGAAGCGACTGAGAAGTGGCAGCTGTGGATTCATGTCGAAATAGCCGCGTGGAAGATTTGTCCACATGCGGTCGAGTAGAGCGAAGAGGTCTGTCGGGTAAGCCGTTGCGAGTCGCCAGGTTGGTGGGATCCCAGGAACGGACGGTATCGCCGACGACCCGATAACTCGAATGGGTACGCTCGTAGTAATCTGTGGTCGATGGGCTACAACACAGTCGACTTCAATGTGGTACTCGCATTTCCATGGAAGACCGGGATTGGTTTGAGTCGGTGTTACGTATCCGTTCGGGTCCTTTGACCGCACCAACAAGAAGACGGTCGCCGCGCCAGTCTCTCCAGGAGGTACTTCAAGCGACGTTCTTGCTCCCTGAATCACTCGAGCAAACTCACGAACACGAAAGTGTCCAAGCTCTAGCGTCACAGTCTGAATAAGTCGACATACAATACCCGTGACCAGCTTCTCAGACGAATTTGTGACTGTGCACTGGAGCGGAATCGTCTCATCAGGCGAGAAAACATCGCGAGGAACCCCTGCGGTAAGTTCGCAGGAGCCACGTGGAAGCAGACCAAGCGAACGAATACTGCTCGATACCGAACTGCCACGTGATCGCACAGGTAGTTCCTCAGTCCGAGCTTTGTGGAACAAAAGACGAGACGTCGTTTCGATAGCGGGACCTCCACGTATGGCGAGCTTGAGCGTTATATAGTGCATCATAGCTGCGAGAACGTGCTTGCATGATGTCGCGAAATAATGAGGAGCAAGCACGAAAAAGTCGGGTACGTCCTCTCCGAGATACACCTGGAATTCATACGTGTAGAGCCCAGGTTCTAGTACCTGCTCATCAGTGAATATAAACACTTCGTTCTCGTAGCGTGGACTGACTCGGTCACACGGAGAATATCGTCTGAAAGCAATGCTGTATCGCAAGAAGAATATGCGTTCGAGTGCTTCGACGATGACACTGAGGGCTGCATAGAGTCTGATTAGAGAAGGGTAAGGGCGGACACATCGACTACCACCTACAAAACGCACGAACAGGGGCACGGATATCGAGATGCGCTGTCCCAATGAGGACGTCGCCTGTTGTGTACGTGGAGCCAGAGCCAAGCGAGAGCCACGCTCGACCAGCCGCGGAGCTCAGCATCGGCGCCATGGCAGAAACTCGATTAATGCAGAGACCACAGAATGTAGCCAACGTGTCTCTCGCGTTTATTAGCCTCAATTATTATCTTGGCACAGGTTATTTATTTATGAAGATCTATGCAATAACAAAATAGAAAACGAAGGTATCCAATATCAAAGGCTGATCGTGAGAAGTAGGTTCGTTGTGATGGGCCACGTGTCATGAGCAAATTGCGTCATCACGCACCCATTCTTGGCATTTTCAACACATCACAGTTTTTGACGTTCACGTTTAGGTATTAAAAAGACACAGACGCCTACGGCAAGTTAAAGTACTGCATGAACGAGAAGTCGGGCTCTGGCTGGTCGATGGTGAACGCAAAGGGATCGTTCGAGGGGTCCTTGTTGGGCACGATCTCCAAGAAGCAGGCGATCTTATCGGCTACCTCTTCTCCATACTGGTCCGCGACGAACGCGTATCCCATGTCGAGCCCTGCCGAGATGCCGGAGCTCGTCCAGAACTTGCCATCAACAACCCAGCGCGCTCGGGGCACCCATGCCACAGCTGGATAGGTATTCGAGATACTGCGGTACTCCATCTTGTTGGTCGTGGCTCGACGACCGTCGAGTACACCAATCGACGCGAGGATCTTGGCACCTGTGCAGACGGACAGCACGAACGTCGAGTCTTCGACCGCGCGCTTGATGTAATCGCAAAACGCCTTATCCTTGATCACCTTGCGATCGCCGAATCCCCCCGGGATCACGAGCGCATCGAACTTGGTCGGCGCGTCCACATAGGAAGCCCGTGCGTGCACTGGCACGATGTTGTCCGGTTCCATGACGCCAACGCGGTTCGAGACGGTGACAATGCGCACACGCTGGCGCGCCAGCGGGAGCATCTCGAGATACGCCGTAGGCCCGATCAGGTCCAGCACTTCATGCATATCGTAGACGATAACGCCCACGAGGAGCTCGTCCTTGGCGTAGTTTGGTCCCATCGTAGTTGTAATCGAGAGTGGTGAACTAGTTGCGTGCGAGTCGATTGCCGAGTGCGATGTCGACAGAGTGCTCACCCATGTCGAGAGGCTCCTGCGCTGCGATGCTTTCCATCACAATTGACGTTCGCTCGCACGCACGGCGGGAGGCAGTGATCAGGGCTATGCCATCTCCATGATTGTTCCTGTCCTTTGCATCGGCCAATCGTGGCATGGACAGCAGATCACCCACCAGAAAATCGTCTACTGTACCACGGGCCCGGCGCTGCACTGCCACGTCACAATCACCATCATTCCGACACTGGTACATACGTGTGGACCACACGTTTTGAAGAGAGGACCCACTTGAATCTAAAACATCACAATGTATTTGACGTTCACGTTGACATACTAAAAGATATAAAAGAAGGCAGTTTTTAGATGGTCTTCTGGTGCTGCTCGAGCAGGCTCTTGACGTGACGGATCTCCAGCAGCAGCGTCTTGTAGTCCTCCTTGAGGCTGCCCCAGCGACTTGTATCACGGTCGCGACGGCGGAGGATCCACTTGAACAACTCGCTCCAGCACGCCGCGTGGAACGCCGCTGCGACCGAGACCATCCACTGGAACCACGAGATGTAGGCAAAACCAAACACGTCGTCTCGCAGCAGCGGGATGTTGGTGATGGCCATAGTCAGTGCCAGTGAGAGGAATGACGCCACAATCAAGTGCTTGTTGTCAAACATGCCCGTGAAGATCGACTCCGTGAAGCTGCGCACCGTAAACGCTCGAAGAATCTCCGTGAAGGTCAGGCACGTAAACGTCATCGTCTGTGCACGCGCGACACCCTCCCAGAGGCACGAATACTCGCCGCCTTCGCAGTACATCGTCTCGTCCTCGTAGTAGTTGCGGTTCGGGATGTTGGGGAACACGTACGAGCCGTTCGCAAAGCGGGCCTCACAGTTGCCAAACGTCTTCCATCCCTCGTCCATTCCGAGCCAGCGCTGGCACGTCACGCCACGGTAGTCGCTCGATGTGCGATCGCCGAGGCCTTCAACGTAGCCCTCGCGCCCGGCTCCCTTCGTAAGGATCGTGTCGAGCTGCACGTGGCCGAAGTTCCAGTACACGCCGAGGACGAACGACACACACACACCGCTGATCACAAATACCACGTTCGCGAGAACAAGACGCCACAAGCGACCATGGAGAAGCGGTTGATCCTTAGGGCGTGGGCGGTTCTCCATGATACGGGGCTCGCCCTGTTCCATGCTGAGCGCCGCACCTGGCATACCGTCGGTGAACAAGTTGAGGATCAGAATCTGCAATGGCTCGAGTGGCAGTGGAAGACCGGCCGCGATCGTGGCAAAGATCATGGCCACTTCACCAATGTTGGTAGACAAAAGGAACATGACAAATTTCTGGATGTTGGCGTAAATCACACGGCCCTTCTCGACGGCAGACACGATGCTTACGAAGTTGTCGTCGAGAAGCACCATGTCGGACGCACCCTTCGCGACCTCAGTGCCAGAAATGCCCATAGCAACTCCAATATCAGCTTCCTTCAGGGCCGGAGCGTCGTTCACACCATCACCAGTCATGGCGGCAATGAGACCTTGGCGCTGGAGCGACTTGACGATCTCGATCTTGTCTTCAGGCTTGGCACGGGCGAAAACGACAGTGCGAGAGGTGATCTCATCGATCTCGTGGTCAGTGAGGTACGCGTCACCACGTGGTCGGAGCTGCGTGCAGTCAACGGCCTCGTCACCCTCACTCTGAATCAAGTCGATGTTTCTACCAATGGCAATAGCAGTCTTGAGGTAGTCACCAGTGATCATGACCGTGCGGATCGAGGCACTGCGAGCAGTTGCAATGGCTTCACGGACACCGTCACGCTCAGGGTCGATCGAGGCGACGAGGCCAAGCAACACAAGAGGTTGCGACAGCGCGGCGAACTTCTCATCAATATCATCGACGTTTTCGGCGTATGGGAGTTTCTGAAGCGGCTGGATGGCGACAGCAAGCACACGAAGAGCCTTCGAAGAGAGATAGTCGACTTGGTCCATAACCTGCTGACGCTGAGCGTCCGAGAGCGTTGAAATGGTGCCATCACTCTGGCAGTAGCGCGTGCAGTTCTCAAGCACATAGTTCGGGGCACCCTTCACACACGCTACAAGGCGGGCTTTCTCACCGAGGGCTAGCGTGTCAAACATCCCACTCGCTGGAAGCTCGTTCAACGTCACCATCATCTTACGGGAGGAGCTGAATGGCACTTCAGCTAGGCGATCGTACATATCAGCGACGTACTCTTGCCAAATACCAGCCTTGGCCGCGGCCACGACGAGCGGAGCTTCGGAAGAGTTACCGTATGGTACCCACGTCATGACGCCATCCACCTCCTGCTGCTTCAGATGGGTGTTGCTGCACAGAACCGAAGCCAAAAGGGTCGAGCGAACCTGGACATTGTTTGAGCCAGGTGCTGCCTGGTTCACACCATTGAGGAGAATACTACCCTCCGGGTTGAAGCCCTTGCCAGTGATGTCGTATGTCTTAAAGTCACCCCAGAGCTTCACAGCAGTCATCTTACCTTCCGTAAGAGTACCAGTCTTGTCAGTGCAGACAACGGAGGCGGCACCGAGGGTCTCGACAGCGGCAAGTTTGCGTACGAGCACGTTCTTTTTGACCATGGCAGCGGTACCAACCGAGAGACAGATCGTCACGACCATCGGAAGACCTTCTGGCACGGCACTAACAGCGAGAGAGACAGCTACCATGACCATCGCGAGCCACACGGGGCGGTCAGGGTTCTTCAGGTCCTTGTTGCCGCGAGCAACACCCACAATAAATACGAGGATACAGATACCGAGAGCCAACGCGCCAATAAATAAACCAAGCTTGTGCAAGGCATGCTGCAGCGGCGTGAGCTTTGGCTGGTACTTCTCCACACATTCGGCGAATGGGTTCAGATTTCGTCGTGGCTTCTTGCCTTCAACAGTCTGGGACGAAGAGCCCTTGTTGCGTAGCAAGTTGGCGATCGAGCCAACGCGAGTGCCCATACCAGTCTCGACGACGATACCTCGGGCGTTACCGGCCGTAATAGTAGTGGACGCAAAGACCATGTTATCTGCCGTGAGCTTGGTCTTGGCACCGTACACATGCTGGGAGATGTGCTTCTTGGCGACATCTTCCGACTCACCTGTCAGTAGCATCTCGTTCACCTTGAGGTCAACGCTTTCAACGAGACGAAGATCGGCAGGCACGACATCACCTGTGCTCAAAACCACGAGTTCACCGCGGACAACATTCTTCGTTTCAATAATACCATTTCACCATCGCGGATCACCATGCACTGTGGACTGGCCATCTGTGCGAGTGCCTCGAGTGCGTTGGTGGCATTGACTTCTTGGATGGTCGCGACGATTGCATTGATAAACAGAATGATGATGATGGCAGTGGCTTCGACGTACTTGCCCAAGAAAAACGAGGCAACGGCTGCGATCATCAAAATGACCATGATCACATTGTAGAATTGGAGGAGAAAGACGATGTACAGAGGTGGACGTGCGTCCTCCTCAAGGGCGTTCGGACCGTCCTCTGCCAGGCGACGCTGGGCGTGGGACGATTCCAACCCTCGGTCCAGGCTGGTTTCGAGTTGCTTCGCTAAAACATCTAAAGGAAGAGTGGCCCAGTGCTTCTGGTCGGTTGTGTTGAGGCTAGCAAACGACGTTCGGGCTTCGAGCGGGTGGTCGGCGACGACACGCTCCGCATCGCTCAAGAACCGCTTGCGATGGTCCTGACTAGTGGCTTCCGACGCCTCTGCGAGGCTCGCGTGCTCCGAGCCGAGGCGGAAGCTCGCACGAGGCGACATGTAGCCATGCATCTTGCTCAGGTCGTGGTACTCCGTGTCCGAGACGAATGAGGACGCACGTGGCGAGAGTGCAGGAAGGTAGAAGCTTGATGTGGAGCTGAAGGACGCTGCTGAAGCAGCACCAGCAGGCACTGGGGCACGAGGAGGCAGCGAGGAACTTGTGTTGTTGCGGCCCGTGGACGAAGTCCTGGGGATGCCATGGGCTGGAGGTTGCTGCCAGCGTTGCATGCTGACAAGGGCTTGAAGGAGTTAACAGGAGGACAAGTCGCTTGGACGGTGGTCGTGGAATGGAAGTTGCACTTGCGGGTCGGTTGGGTGGAGCAGTGTGCACCGCAAGGCAAATTGAAGAATGAGAGTTCCTGATGGGAGGGACTGGACGCAAGAGAAAACGAAACACAAAAAATAAAGAAAAACGAGCCGAAGACGCAAACGCAGCGTGGTCGGGGCAGGTTCTTTTTTCCCCGGCGTTTATTTTCTTTGTTGTCGGAACCCCTGGCCCTTCACATCATTGTGCTCACCACGCACGCGATCATTCCCATCATCATCCAGTGCGGCCCGGTCGCTCCAAAATGGTAAATCCACACGTTTCGCATAGAGCAGCTCGCACAATGGCCGTTTTTCACGCAAGCCGGCAGATGTCGCGGATTAAAAACCAGGGGACGCGACGTTGAAGCTGCAGAACAGTTCAGTGCTGCGCAGTGAGGAACATGCCCTTTCTGCTCACAAATGGATGAGAAACCTCTATGTTTTGATATGGGAGATTCGGTGGCACTGTTCATGTCGCAAGACTAGAGGTCCGACTTCCACGAGGTGAGGG
>KE464289.1:0-10430 GCA_000387445.2 Pythium aphanidermatum DAOM BR444 | reverse complement strand
CTCGAAATATCCTTCTTGATGAGAGCTTGAACGCCAAGCTGACCGATTTTGGCGTCTCCCGTGAGCGTGTCGATAGCACAATGACCGCAGGTGTTGGTACGACTCTCTGGATGGCACCAGAGATTGTCATGGGCGAGCGATACGACGAAAAAGCCGATGTGTTTTCTCTCGGAGTCGTCTTCTCCGAGCTCGACACCCACACACTCCCATACACCCATATCCTAGAGCCCGGGACGCGTCGCAAACTTCCTGATGCCATACTCGTGCAGATGGTGGCTTTCGGTCGTATCTCGGTCGAGTTCTCCGACAGAGACGACACTGGCATGGCAGCTCTCGGTCGCCGGTGCGTCTCGCTGATGCCCGCCGACCGCCCGTCCGCTGCCGAAGTCCAGCACGAGCTTCATCAACTATGGCGCTCGGTCACCACCTCCGTGTAGGAGGCGTAGTCCTCGTACTGTACTGTATTTAATTGAGAGATCATCAATGGCACTCACTCATCATGTTGGACAAGATGGCTACACTCGGGCAATGGGTGCCGGAAGGCGCTCTATTCAAAGCAAAAGTTCAGACAGCGATCTTCCCGCCAGAAAGTGATTTTTCCAAAACCAGGTAGGCTTACCTAAATGGTTGTATACTTGGCGGGAGTCACAAACCTGACGTGTTTTGTTAACGTAGCTCTTCGACTGGTAATCTGTGCAGGTCACTCATGACGTCCTGACTGGCACCATGAAAGCGCCTGGATGGTTCGAAGGAAAACGATGCTGAGCATATCACAGATGTCCATCTCCCGTCCACAGGTACGCAACTGACTCGAGCCGACGCGCGTCAGTGACTCGCAGAAGAAGCGGTTGGCCAAGTGGTGGGGCGGAAGCATCGCGCTGAACTGCGAGGCAGACGTCGAGCGAGACCAGCGGCGACTGTCGCGACGCCTGGCCTCGAACTGTCACAGTCTCGCTAGACGCTTCAGCCATGAAGCGCTCACGCGTCGTTGCGGCGGCGCTACTGTGGCTCTCGTCCATGCATCAAAAGGGTGTTCATGCGCAACAAGAGTGCACGGTGAAAGCCCAGATTGAGGAGACGACAGCCTACAAGGGATGCCAAGAAGCTACAAGTGTGAACTTTGAGGCATACAAAATCAAGGATGATCCGACGGGAATGAACTTTTGCTCAGACCCCGACTGCTTTGCAATGTGGACGCAGCTCCTGGCTATTGGAGGTATCAAATGCATGAGAAACTACAAGACAGAGGTATACAAGTTGTGGAGGAAAGCCGATGGAATTGCTTGCTTCACTAAAGGGGGCTTGATCTCGCCTGCACCGACCACACAAAGTCCAGCCGTCCCCGTGGCGTCATCTAGTAAACCCTCTTCAGTTGCCGCCACAACTCAGAGACCGAGAAACGCGTCCAACGTGACATCTCCGTCCAGCAAAGCTGAAGACAGCTCAGGAGCTACAAATGCCAGTGAATCAAAGGGAGATGATAGCTCTCTAGAAATGTGGATTGGGATCGGCTCCTGGGGTGTCGTTGTGGTGCTGCTCGCTGTCATATTGATTCTGTATCGGCGACGGCGGCGAAAGCTATCACTTGAAAAGGAGTCGCCCTCACCAGAGAACCCATATCTGCCAACGTTATCGTCTCGGTCTCGACGCTCCAAGGAAGATATGGTCGCTGTTGTCGGTGCAAGCGGTTTAGGCACGTTCATGCTTCAGTCTTCGCGATCTATGATGTGGGATGATGAGATTATCAACACCGTACGGATACCATACGAAAAGCTCTCGTTTGACGAGCTCATCAGTCGAGGAGGCTACGGTGAAGTATATCGAGGGCGTTACCGTGGGCAATTAGTCGCGATCAAGACATTGCTACAAGAGCGACGAAAAGACATGCGGCAGATTGAAAAGTTTTTGGCCGAAGTTCGAATGATGGCTGCGATGGAGCACGAGAACATCGTGACTTTTATCGGTGTTGCGTGGGATTCCCTTCATGAGATGTGTGTGGTCTCTGAGTTTATGGACCGAGGCGATCTACGAACACTATTGTCGCAATACGAAGCAAGCGAAGGCAATCACCCGAAAGGCTTTGATGCCGTCAAAATCAAAATCGGGCTGCACGTCGCAAACGCCCTCACCTACATGCACTCGCTTCAGCCGATGGTACTCCATAGAGACCTCAAGTCGCGGAACATCCTTCTTGACGATCACCTTGATGCGAAAGTCACAGACTTTGGCGTCTCTCGAGAGCGTGTTGATACGACCATGACTGTCGGCGTCGGCTCAAGTCTCTGGATGGCCCCTGAAGTCATGATGGGAGAACGCTACAACGACAAGGCCGACGTATTCTCCTTCGGTGTGGTACTGTCCGAGCTCGACATGCACACACTTCCGTATTCCCACGCGGTCGAGTCTGGCTCTGGTCGGAAGCTCCCCGACACTGTGATCGTGCAGATGATGACCATGAACCGCATCGGTGTGCAGTTCTTCAACGAAGCCACGTCGCCCATGGCCCAGTTAGGACGACGATGCGTCGCCCTCGACCCTGCTGACCGTCCATCGGCCGCTGAGGTCCAGCATTACATCAATCAAGTCTGGCGGTCCGTCGGCATCTCCCTCTGACACCTTGGTGGTCTCTCGACCCCATTAGGGTGACACTCTCTTACTGTACCCGTTGTCGAATCGTACCCCGTATCCTCACCGCCCAACAAAATCCATAAACCACCACTGAAAAACCACTTGTTACGAACCTCTTTTACCCGTTAGTTCGAAATATTCCACTCGCTGGAAGGATTCCTTGGGATGTCTATGGCTGATGGAGCACCATGGACGCGGCCGGTCACGAAGCGACACGCCTCTTAGTGGTCTCAAGCGGCCCGCTTGGTTTGGCTCTCGCGTCCATTCGAAAAAGGGCTCGCGGGTCCGACTCCCCATTGAAGCCCTCGCGACGCAGCGCCCATCATGCAGCGCGGATCGTCGACGCCGCCGAGCTCGTCCTCATCCCGGGCGTCGGCGGCCACGAAGAAGAAGCTCGTTGTGGGCGAGGCCGTGTGGGTCAAGCCCACGACACGCATTGGTACAACGCGCTCGGCGGCGAGCAGTGGTCCACGGAAAGGCAAAGTCAAGCGCTTGCGATCCAGCGGCGCGATCGATATCTACTATGAGAATGGGGACGTCGAAGAAGGCGTTGGGAATGACCGGATCTCGTACGTCAAGCCCGCGATGGCCGGTGCGACACCAGGAAGCAAGTCTACGGCGAGTGCAGAAGCCAAGCCGCTCTTCTCTCCAGCGGCCCGTGATGACGAGACCAAGGCCGCAGCTCGTCGAGCAAAGACCGCGGATGGCGCGGCCCGCGATAGAGCTGCCGTGAGCCGCATGACACCGCCACAGAGTGCAGGAGCCACTCGCTCAACAGGTAAGTATGTCGACATGAGCGAGGCCCTGAATGAGAACCAGCAGAAGGTGGTCGAACTGCTCGAGGCGATCCAAAGCCAGCGAGATGATGCGACGAGTGTGGTGCGTTCAGTCGCGAATTGCAATTGGCCAACGCCCACACGCACGCGTGCTCATGACTTGTGTGTGTGCGTGCATGTAGAAAAAACGCCTTCTCCAATCTTCTGCGCGTGCTGCGCGCTGCCCCACAGGTCACGGCCGAATGTATCCGACAGCAAAAGGCCGAGTACCAACTGCTCGAAACCATTCGAGCTCATGTATCCCATGCTGTGTTGTTGTGCTATGGTTGTGTTTTGATTCGCAAACTCTGCCACTTGAGTATCGAAGCTACCGAGATCTTTGTGCAAGAGCAACTTGTGCCGCTGGCTGCGGATGCGCTCCGGCGATTCCCCGAAGACGCGATCTTACAGGCGTCTGTGTGTGGCTGCCTCGCGGTTCTGGCCCAATCCAGTAACCCCAGCAAGAATCAAATGCTCGAGTGTGATCTAAGTGTTGTGCCGCTCGTCATTGCGTCGCTGAATATTCATCGCGAGTACTCAAATCTATCTCGCCAAGTGCAAATTTATGCATGCGAAGTGCTGACTGAACTATGTGATTACGGCGGACGACCGACTGCGGCACTGATCAGTGATTGCTCCTCGACGGATCCGTCGACGATCGAACTCTTGACGACGATGCTGCGCCAGGGAATCGCACAGCAAGACAAGAAAGTGACATGTGCGTTCTGCACGCTTTTACTATGGTGAGAATCTGGTGATATCCTTATTCATTCCTACGAATACCTAACACACAGCTTTATCTGTTCTAGTCTAGCAGCCAACAGCACTGAAGCTGCTGAAGCGCTGAGAAGTCTCGACGCCATTGCCGATTTGTCCGTCGTAATGGCGAAATATCCTGTCGACGAAGGCATCACTCGATTTTCGGTTGCGGCCTTACGAGAAATTGCTGCAACCAGCCTCACTCATTCACCATCGAGGCGAGTCATGCAAACAGCTCGTGTCATTCTCGAAGATGACACTTATGTGCAACCACCACGGTCGAATGCAGCGGCAGCCGATATTCTCGGCTCATCTCGCTCTTCGTCACGAGAGCCATCTCAAGCAACAAAAACATCGCGAGCACGCTCCAAGTCTCCACGAAGAAATCCATCGCCGACTGGTGATGCGAAATCATTTGGACGATTCTCTGCTCAGGTGGGGAAGACTCCAACCGCGTTTAGCGGATCGGACTACCCGAGCGATTTGCACGTTCCAGCAGCTTCATCCAAGACGCCGGCACCAAGGAGCCGAGATGATCACAATCGCTCAACTGCACCGACGAAGAAAGCCAAGTCATCAACTAAAGTAAGCGAAGAACGAGAGAAGCTTCTACTGAAAACCTATGGCGCCATTCCCGCTGGGCTTTCTACCAAGGCGACTACGAAACAGCGCGATCGATCCACCGGAGCGCCGCCATCCAGTTCCGTGCGTGACGTCCCTGATTTTGACCGATCAAGTTCGCCCATGCACAACAACTTTGTACTGGGCATGGATATGAGCTCTCGTATCACTGTTCCACAGCCGCTATCAACTCAAACTGATAAATTGCCTCGGACAAACTCAGGGAAGTTGCTGCCACTGACAACAGAAAAGGTGAAATTCTCGACATCGCGGGCGTCAACTTCTGGGGTCGGAGGAGATCAACCGAAAGCCTCAAGTAGACAAACTGCAGTTGTAGTCACAAAGGTGGGCAGCGGCGCGGAGCGTCGTGGGCGATCGACAGACCCGAAGAAAGCAAAGAAGACGAACGTGAGCGGGACCCGATCATCACGTCAATCGAAGTCGCCTCCTCGGATAAAAACAAGCGGCGACCCGGCGCCAGCTCGATCCCGTCAGACACCGATTGCGTCACCTAGGTGCAGTGCACTTGAAGGAACAGATCCAGAGACAGTTGCCGAGCTTCACGAGTTCGCTCAGCAACTACTGAGGGAAGAAGAACGAATCGCGTCATTACTTGCGAACAGCAAGAGTCCATCGTCGCCTGGTCGAATGACTTTTTCCGATAAACTCCACAAGATGATTGAGATCGCGGAGTCATCGATGTTCGAGCGAACAGCGGAAGACTTCCCAACAGAAGCGCCTTCAGTGGCGTCTGCTGCTGCAATTCGAGACCAGCAATCTCAGGCTGCCCCAAGTGTCGCTTTACCGGCCTTGTCAAAAACGAGTGCGGCTGAGCCAAAGCCTTCCAGTGAAACTCGGAAATCACCTCGAGCCAAGTCAGGCGGCTACAAGGAAGCTCGTGCGGCCGCATCGCAACGCAAGCCAACTGGAGCCCGGTCACTGGGAGTTGGAGAGCTCACCCCTGCGTCAGGTAGCTCGACAGGGACGGGGCCAGTACTCCCGGATCTCAACGCGCGAGTTCCTTTTGTGTTTGATAGTGCACAAGATCCTGTTGCATCAGCTCGACCGAAACCAGGACCTGAACGACCTCTCAGTGCTCGGTCTGAAAGCGCGACGACAGTTGATGACGAGGCCATTGAACAAACGCACTTGGATGTCTCGTCCCCAACGAAATGTGTCGATGAGGAGGCACCCGAAGCGAGTACTCAGTTAAGTACTGAAGAGCAAGTAGTTGAAGAAGTTGGTGAAGAAGAAATCGATCATCCACCAAAGCGAGAAGAATTTGCCGTCGACCAACCGACCCCTGTGGATGATGACGTGCCTGAGGAGATTGTTCCCTCGCCCACAAAATCTCCATCAGGGATAACTGCTGATGATGAAATTGCCAAGAATGAAGAAGCTCCTGCACAAGTTGTTGAAGAGATCATCACATCCCAGATGGTCGAAGATCAAACGGATTGCGAGAGTGCGATTGCCAACAATGACTCGACAGAAATCGCTCACGAAAGTGAAACCCCATTTGGACTCACTGATGAAATGGACTTCGGTGAAGAAAACGCAACGGAGTCAGTCCCACCGGGCCAAACTGCAAGGAGTGACATCGTTGAATCAGATACGGCCCTGTGCGAGGCTGTCTCATCAATTGTAGCAGAAGTTGATCAGGGTGTGACTTCTTCAGTGATGAAGGAAGATATCCCAGCTCTTGATCAAGATGAGCCACAATACTTGGATGAGAGTTTCGAACAATCAGAGAGTCCGATTAAATCCGTCGCTACTGTGTTGCGCGACGACAAAAATGAGGTCAAGGATGACGTCAAGACCACGGATGAGTCAATAGTTATGCCTTCTCTGGACCTGTCATTTTTTCAAAGTACGTTTGCAAATGTAGCGACCACTGGTATTCAGCATGCATTAGATGAAGTGACGACAATTGCGAACTCACCTCGTCAATGTGTCGATATCTCGGGTTCGACAATTCATGAGGCGGTTGAAGAAGAACCCACAGATGCGGATGATGTTTCTGTGTTTGCGTCCGTTGCAGCTAGCCAGGCATCCCACGCGATTGTCATATCAGCCCTTCAGAACGTTATCCAGCAACTGACCTCTCCGGAGATTCTAGCTAAGACAATCATCAACTCAGCCGCAGATCAGGTTGCCATCACCGAATCGTCTCAGTCGCCACGGGATCCTGAACAACGCACACCAAGCCCTCGACTGGACCAGCAGGTAGACCAAAGCAACGAAGCTGAACCAAGTATATCAGTGCCAATGGCCCTGGAGATTCGCAAGGTCGTCGCAGCCGTTGTGGCATTATCAGTTGAGCAAGTTTTGGGTCGGATCGAGGCGCGTTCAGCCAAAGAGTCTCTATCATCATCCACGCAAGGAATCGAGGAACCAACAAACCAAGTTGCTACCCCTAGAGACGATGCAGATGCAGTCCACGCTGATGTCAACTCGATCATTGCCACGTCTTTAAGTGATACAATTGCAAAGCTTCGCAGTTTCGAGCAGCAAACAGAAGAACCGGAAGTTACTGAAGAGAGAAACGACGAGAAACCCGCCGAAGATGACGAAAATGAGTCTGTGGAGTGTTCAGTTCCTATGGCGATAGCTATTCGACGGTGTGTAGATGGAATTGTGGGGTTGTCGCTCGAAAATGTGCTCGACGTTATGAAGACGAAGCTGCTGTCAAACGAGAATGTGTGTCCGAAATCAACCGTCGATCCGATTGTGTGTGTTCCTGATTTAATTGTTGAGTCACTCGAAGATGTGCTGCGTTGTGTTGTGTCAGTCAGTGAGAGTCAATCTACTTGTGAAGCACTGAAAGTCGTTGTTAGTGACGTTGATCTGAAGAAAACTGATGCTACCAGCAAAGTTATAAGCCCCCCAGAGCCAGATGACTTCACGTCTAAAGAAGTGAAGGCGCTTTTGCCTCAGGAACTCTCGTTTCAATGGCTATTGCCATCCGTAGAACTGTTCATGGCCTGATTTCTGTTTCACTCGAGCATGTACTTGATTCTGTGTCAAGTAAGGAAGACTCGATGCCCCCTCCACCTCAAGAAATATCAGAGGAACCACACCAAACGCTAGATTCTCAAGAGGATCGGATTGAAGAAGTCAAGCAAAAGCAATCGACGACGGATCCGGAATCCCCAACTACTCTCATGAATGAAGTCACGGAAGAGGGGCTTAAGCCGGACATTGCAGTTCCAAGCAGCAGCAGCCCTATCGAGGATGAAGCCGATCTGGACACTGATCAGACTGTCTCGGTCCAAATGGCACTTGCAATTCGTCAGAATGTTGCCGCTGTTGTTGCTCGATCTTTGGAAATGGTGGTCGAACAACTGCGCGAGAAGAATGATACTCCAAGTGACAGCGTTGAGCAGCCGGAAGCTGTCATGGAAACAGAATCTGCTGTGGCTGATGCTATCGAAGACGTTTTATCCGATTTGGTAGCGCCTGTATCAGAAGCAAGACCAGATACAGAATCCAACCACGAGCCGTTTGTCGATAAAGTGGCACCAGAAATTTCGATCCAAATGGCAGTAGCTGTTCGATGGGCAGTCAGTGGAATTCTTGGCGTTGCTGTCGACAACATGCTCACTGCCACCATGGCCAAGCAACCATCACCAAGGTTTGACACCATAACACACGATTGTGCTCAAGATGATCAAGATGAGAGCAAACTTCCGATGAGCACTTTACTTACCGAACCTGATATGAGTGATCTTCATGGATACGAGGCTTCACTTGAACCTGAGAGATCAAGCGAAGAGTCCCGAACTTCCGATTGGAGCTCAAATCAACAGAAGGATGGTAACTTGGAAGATGAGAGTGTTTTGACGGTCGACATGGCGATTGCTATCCGTCGCACGGTCAATGCATTGATCTCAATTGCAACGACCAACCTAATTGATCATATCAACGAAAGAGACCTCATTGACATCTCAGCCGATGGTGTAGCCACCGAAGTACAAGACGAAGACAAAACTGGCGATATTCTACCGGTTGATCCTAGTTCAGACGATATTCCTGATGCTGAAGAGGGTAGTGACAGCGAAGAGGAGCAGGAGCAGCTGCCTGTATTGATGTCGATTGCGATCCGCAGAGCAGTACATGGAATGATCGGCATTTCGATGCAAGCAGCAATTATCCAGATTACTAAGCTCCGTCGCCCAAGTCAGCTACTTACCCCAATCGGTGAAGATGAGGCCTTAGACGAGAGAGATCAACCCAGCGCTGAATCCACTCCTCGTGAGCAGGAGTCTAATTCGTCGAGTTGTCACGAGCAAGATGAAGGACCATCCACGCCTACGACTGCTGATATTAACGCTGCCGATGTTGCTTTTGGTGTTGGTATAGTTGGTGCTGGTGTCGCTATCTTCAACCATTTACAAGCCTCTGAGGAAGGAGAACACAGGGTGGATACAGTCGAGGCCGTCGAGACCGTCGAGGCAGACGCTGCGGTGGAAGCTGAGACTCCGGTCGAGGCAGACCCCGCGGCCGAGGCAGCGGAGGCAATCGAGGCAGTCGAGGCAGTCGAGGCGGTGGAAGCCGTGCAAGCCGTGGAAGTCGTGGAGGAGACGGGAGAGGAGTCGGCTGCGGTTGTGGAGCCATCGGCTGCAACCGAGTCGACGACCGAGTCATCGGATATGATAGGTGCCGCTAAATCAATCTCGGAGCCACCGCATATGGCAGAGGCTGCGAAGACAACCGAGCCTGCTGAAGCTGTGACAGAGGTATCTGGGGAGGCCGTAGCAGTTGAATTCATTTCTGAGCCAAATCAGGCAACAGAGACGGTGGACTCACAAGAGCCGGTGGAAGTGGATGCAACGGTAGAAAATTCGTCGGTGGCGGATATGATCAGGGCCGAAGCGTCTCTGGCATCAGACACGGTGGATGATGCCGACGAAAGTATGTTGGTAGAAGTGGCTGAGAGCGTTAGTGGCGTGGAGGCTACCTGCATCGATGAGGGAGCCGTACAGGTCGGTGCAGTCAAGTCATTGGAATTGGACGAGGCTGTCGACGCAGTTGGGACACAAGAGCCATCAGTTGGGCATGCATCGGATACTGACGCGTCACTTGAAGCAACTGATGTGCTGGTGGCAACTTCCGTTACGGCACTAGTATCGGAAGTAGTCTCGGTCGTCGAGACATCAGAGCAATCCGAAGTCAACAAAGCCGCCGTGGTAGCCAACTCGAGCCAGACTGGTGAGTCGATCGAGGCAGGTGAGGTACTCGAAACAAGCGAGCCGACAGAAACAGTAACAGAAGCAGCGGAAGCCTTGAAGATAGCCGAACCAGATCAAGCTCAGCAAGTATCTGAGATGCCAGGTGATCGATCCGAGCTGGCGGAGGAGGGTGATGCAGTGGAGCCGTTGGTAGAAGCAGTTGCAGTTGCTGAAGAATCAGATCCTGTCGAAGTGATGCATTCAGCTGCGCCAGCCGAGGACGTTGAGGCATCTGCGCCGATAGAGTCACCACTTCGGACGGATGCCCCAACGCCAGCTGATCCAATCCGTGACGAGCCAATCGAGTCTCAAGTCGACGATAACGCTACGCACCCGAATGCGACTGAAGCGCAGGCAGAAACGCCACGCGAGACTG
>KE464288.1:16894-27422 GCA_000387445.2 Pythium aphanidermatum DAOM BR444 | reverse complement strand
CAGCTCTACTTTTTACTCTTTGTGTTGTCGGTGGTGTCAATTACTGGGGCTTTGACGTACGCTCCCTAGTTTTTCGATCTACCCCACGACAGTAGCGACGTTGGTGCGCTCCTGCGCTTGGCGTGAGGGCTTCCAATTCTCTTCTGAGGGCCCGTTGGGCGCTTGGTCGGTCTTCTCTCTGGCGTCCTTTCCCACTTTGTGTGGTAGACATGTCCTGTGCCCGATCCATGGTACCTTGTACCTCGCCTTCCCCCATACAGGTTGGCCCTCGTTGGGGTCATAACCTGTTGGATTTAATACTGTACCTGTATTCATAACAATAAGCAGAGGGATTCAGTAACACCGTAACAGGCGGGGCCAGAATGGCTCCGGGGGACTTGGCTTGGAGGAGCTGCACTTGAGCCGGTAAGTTCACAACTGACTAGCACCTTCCTTCTTGCTCATGCGCTCCTCCTTCCACACGCCCCTGTATACATTAGATGTTAACTATACCATAAAGTTAGTGGATATATGCAACCGCCGACTCCTCACTTGAGGAGTTTCATGGCGATGGCACATTCTGGAACTCAATAGTTCCAACATCACATCGTCCGACCTACCGTACCATATCCGAGCCAATGTGCTGTGCTGTTCGCATTGCCTACGCCCACCGCAAAGCATGCTACTGACGAATTCCATCGCGACGTCCAACGCGTGGCATGGTCAAGCATCTCACTACGCTGATGCATGCACAGACTCGCCCATTACTGTAAACCCCTACGGACTGAATTAGTGATGCCTCAACATCAAAAATGTGGTCCACACTCATTCACTGGGTTAGAAACCGCCTATCGGTTTGTACCCAGAGGGTTCACCAAATAGTAAACTCCTCCAGGCTCTTGAATTGAAACGATCGCATGCAGTGACCATAATGCTTGTCAAGGGAATCGTGGACTCGCCGCCCGACCAGAGCGAGACGCTACGGCGCCTGCGTGACATCGAGGCCACGCTGCGTGTCTGTCGCGATGGCGGTGACTGGGAACTGGCGCTGCGTGCCAATCACGCGCAGATACTGCAGGAGCTTTGGGAGCTGCTGCTGGACGTCGTCTGCTCGCCGCTGTGGCTGCGTGTCCGCGCGGCTGAGCTGCTCAACGTGTGCTTCACGCTACAGAGTGATTACCTACGCATCGACCGTGCGCACGCGTACCGCCTTCGGTCCATTGTGAGCTCGTCGTGCCAGCTCTTGGATGAGATGGACGGCCAGCGCAGTGACGACGCCACGAGTCTGTTCCACTGGATGGTTTTCCTCGAGCACTTGCTCGTGGCGACGCACGACTCACAGCTTTTCTACCAGGCCGTGTTCCAGCACGCGACGTACGCCAGTCTGCTCTCCAAGATGGTGCGTTTGCTGGGCAAGAGCTCGACGCAGCTCTTCGCTGCGACGACAGTATGTCTTGGGGCGTTCTATCGCCACGAGATCCGAGCCGCCGAAATGCACAAGCAGCGGACACAGGGCCCAGTGCTGTTCAGCGTTGTATTAGCAGAGTCGAGTGGGAAAGAAGGCGTACAACACGTTGGAGGCGCGTTGCTGCATGTCATCAACTCATGTGGCTACCCGTGTCCGTTGCAACGTCTCAGCCAGCTCCACGATGCCATCCAGGTACGCCTGCATGGATGGTGTGCTTACACGCTCATAAAGCCTGTTGATCTCACACGGATGGACGATGAAAAGCTGATGCAGGACATTCTACTGGATTCGACCGTTTCTCGCATCATCTTCGTCAATGATTTCAAAGTTCTGGTCGACGTGCTGCTGCGCGAGGCGACGGATCTGCCGTTGGAGGACGAGCTACGTGTCGACTACTTGACGCTGCTGGACGTCGCACTCGCTTCATCATTGTATCTCGACTCACAGCTCTATCGAAAGAGTGAGATCCTTCGAATGCTGGAGGACTTGCTGGACTCGGGCACCGAAGAAGACTCGCTCCTGCCGCCAGACGTCACGCAGCTCGTGAATCGCATCTTGCTGCATCGCATCGACCGCCTCGATTGACTATACTAGTACAAACGTAGCTCTTAATTTACTGTAGACGAATCATTTCATATTCATAGTTGGGTGTTGATACTTGTACACAATGAGGACAGCGGATGGGCACGGCACAATATTAATCAGAGACGCATGATGATGAATGATCTCGCCGCAAAAGCGCATCATGCAACAGCTTCTGCGTCACACGACTTGCTCGATTCTCTTCAAGCCATGAGGAGACCAATTTGTGGGCCTATACCATCTCCACGTCAGTGATCAAATCAAAATCAAGTACTTCAAATGAAACACTCTCACCTTTCGCCGTGCCCTTAGGGAAGCTGTGAAGATTGCGAGACAGAGGAGGAGCATGGCATCTTCCGTGTGTTTTGACCAGACAAGAGACGCGATGACCCACCGAATGCGCTCCTGTTCGACGCAACCAGCGACGAGCAATTCATCCACGACGGCAGGGATTTTTTCTGGTGATAGATCGAGGATCCACGATGCGAGAATTGGAGCTACCTGATGTTACCAGCATTAGCAAGACCACTCAGCTATGGTTCTACAAGCAACTGCATACCTTGTCACGACCTTCTGTGTTCTGGAAGAGGAAATGGGCTCCATTATTAATCAGCGTGTCCATAATTTCATTCCCATCTTTCCTCGTTGCTGCGAATACCAGCGGCGTTTGTCCATTCTACATTCGAAACAAGAAGAGAGTAGGTAAGAGAGGGGGGATATCCAACCAGTGAAGACGAGAGATCACACATACTTGATCGAAGATGTTAATATCGCCGCCATGGCCCGCCAGAATCTCGATGGTTTTCGTGCAGTGGTAGTATACAGCCATGTGGAATGGCGACATTCCCGACAGAGGCGAACACCGATTTGCGTCTGCCTTGAACGAGAGCAGCAGCTGGAGGAGTGCCTCGTTGTCGTACGACTTGCAGGCTACTTGCAGAGCGGTCTCTCCGGAGTCATTTTCAAAATCCACGGGCACGCCACGAGCCAACAGCACTCTGGTCGATTCTCGGGCGTCGTACTCAATGGCTGTGTGGAACATTCTGCCGCCGAGTCGTTCCTGAGCGAGAGGATCTCCCTGAACACGCTGCATAACGGCATCGAAGAGCAGTTGCAGCACGGGCTCCGAGTCATGGCGGATGGCGGCGAAGAGAGCTCGTTCCTGAAAGTTACGAGAAAAGCAAAAAGTCAGTTCTCAGGAAACTGGTCTTCTTCATCTTCTTCTCGTGGAACTGTTCTTGCTGAACAAAAGAAGATGGAGAAGAAAAAGCAAAAAAACCAAACGAAGCACTTACACCAGCGAGATCAATCAAATCAGGGTAACTCTTGAGCAGGAGCTCGACCAGGTCCGCGTAGCCACGCTCTGCTGCAATGTCCAGCGTCATCCTGCCGTGTTTGTCCTTGAAGTAGGCGTCCGCGCCGTGCTCCAGGAGGATCTTGACGTGCTTGATCAGTCCGTCATCAAGAGCAAGAAGCAGCGGCATCTCGCCGACTTCGGTGTAGCTGTTGACGTCGGCCTTGTACTCCAAGAGCACTTCGAGTGTGCTCGTGTCGATCTGGTCGTAGCCCGAGCGGTTGCGTACGAGCTGGCGTCTGTACTTGGCGAGCTGCACACACACCATCTTTCCCCCATTAGTCATCGGGATCCGTTGCAAATGACAACAACGAAAACTGAAGCACGAACCGCCACAAGAGAGCCGACATCGATGCACCGCGCACGAAGCAGCGGGATCGGACGCATTTTTTCCATGCAGACACGCAGCAGATCGATCTGAAGCGGCGTCATGCCCGCTTCGTCGCGCGCTTCGACATCAGCACCGCTCTGTAGGAGGAACTCGGCGGCTTGTGCATGGTTCCGCCATGCACACAAGTGGAGCGCCGTGGAGGCCTTGATGTTCTGCTGAAGATGAAGAAGAAGAAGAAGAAAAAAGAAAGTGAGGTAGGTCCGACGTGCGCCAACGGCGTGTTTGATGGGGTGTTCGTACCTGGAAGCGGCCGCTGCAGTTAAGCAGTGTCGGGTGGGCGCTAAGCAGAGCCCGCATGTCGTCCACGGAGCCAGCATCAGCCGCATGGAGCCATGTCGATCGGAGCTCCTGTGGGAGAGATTCCGGGTTCATGCCTGTCGATGCTTGTGCTCAAGGCGGACGGAGCAAAAATGCAGAACAAAAAAAAACGGCAATTGCCGAGGCTGGCGTGTGACAATGCGGGAACAAAAAACGAAGAGCGACGGGGGGAGCGCACGCAGCACTCGGCGACGGGACGAGAGGAGGGGGGAGCTGAGAGTGAACCCAAACTGAGGACGACGGTGTCGGTGGGTAGTACTGGGAACTGAGAGCGAGGAGGAGGTCGCGCTCTTGATGTTGCGACTGAGAACGCTGGGCCGCGTTTCGTGCAGGGTGTGCTGGTTTGCGGCGCGAGAGGGCGAGCAGGAATGAGGAAGTCGTGCGTCGCTTGTGTTCTTGTTCTTCTCGCTACGGTACTGTACGGTACGCAGTTCTCGGTTCGACACGTTGGAAAGTGGCTTCCACGTCGCGAGTTCTGAGGAAGGAATGAAAGAGCAAGCAGGCGAGCCTCCCCTCCCCACGTGAGGAGGGGTCTCATCAGCGGAGGAGAAGGAGCAAAAAAAAGGGAAGCGCAAAATCTGCCCAGTTTGAAGCTGGGGGGACGGAACGGGCGGATGGGCGGACAGACTGAGTGTTGTCTGTCCCGGCACTGCACTACGTTTGTGCCAAAAAGGGGAAGGGGTTGGCCAGCGGACCTGTTTAAAACAGCTGTAATGAGATGAGATTGTTGTGTTGAAGAGAAAAAACTGGAGGATCCCCCTGGGTGGATTGATGAAGCCTGGAGTTGTTCTCCGCAGATCAAACACCTCATCCGTCCGTTTTTCGTCTGAAGAAACGCGGCATGGACCCACATGGATACAGTCTTCTGTGTGCGTACATGTATGTACATACTGTGGTGGTCAGTGGTGTACCTTCTGCACTCAGCGAGTAAGGATGCTTGTGCCAGTTTGCTTCTTCAGTCGACAGCCACTGGATCGACACCTCGACAGCGTTGTATCATCTGTATCCACAGCTGGGGGCGGTAGTACTGTATTCACTGGGCGAATACAGCCTCGCTTTTGGTGGCCAGAGTTTTTCGAACGTCTGACGCATCTCGACGCATCTGATGCTATCACTTGCGTGCCCTCACTCAACTCGACACATCTTTGCATCGTCAGCATCGCCACCACCGTTGACGACTCAAAGCCGCACGTTTTGGTGCTCTACAATTGGACTGACCAGAACATTGGGCTGGGAGCTTGATGGGTGCAAGCATCGTTGGTCCAGACGCTTTGCCTGACAAATCCGGAAGCGTCAAGTCACTGCCCACATAGTCTCTCTCATGCACCCTTGCACTTATTGAAGATCCTCACAGAACACGGTAGAAGAATGTAAAGGCGCAGGCTCCTCTGCTCGATAGAAGGCAGTGTCAACTCATGTTCGAGAAATCCGCGCAGGTGTGGGGACCCAGGGTCCCCGGACCCTACAACAACAGCAGATAGTCACTCCTAGATAAACTTTGAGCAACCAGCTTCAACAACGTCGGTTACGCAGTGCCGACGGTTTGGACCTCGGTCATGGGCCACCCGGGCCGGACTTTTCCAGCTTCAAATCACGACCATGAGGCCAACTGTTGGTGACCGCTCAGTTGATCGGAGTGCGCAACAATAGTTCCCTGCCGGCTCGGGGCGTCGTCGTCATTGGTGGAATTTGTTGTCTACTCTCGTCTGGTGCGACCTCTGGAACCGTTCTTGCCGACGCCGTTAAAATGGGATTTTTGGTGGGCGCTTCGATCTTTTCTTTTCTTGCTGAGTGGTTCGCTCTGACTTGCGGTCACTCTCTCGATGTTCTACGGATGCATCTCTCAGTTACAGGTATTTGTGGCTGAGCACGAGCAGCGAGTCACGGGCTTGAAAATACAAGGCATGCTGTCTTCGAAATTTGAGCTCTCTAATTCGCTCCGCGAATGCACTGTGCTGATTGGTTAACACGTTTATCTTGTCGCCGTTGGAGGTGCAGAAGGCTGTTCTAGATCTCACCTTCAACTTGTGACGACACAGAGAGGAGTTCGTACATACTGTAGCTTTACTCTTAGATACAGTGGAAGGTGGCAGGTGTTCCAGATGAGTGACGTGTGTTCCACTTCAATGGCATACAGTCGGAGTCCGGGACTCCGAGTCCCCCTGAGTCGTAGGGAATAATTATCAAGAGTCAGGTAGATCCCTGACCTATCGATCTTGTGCATAGGAACGATCGGATCGATTGTTTCTGCAAGGAAAGGGAAATGTGAGACTCTCGAGTTTCTTTGGTATGGTAGGGTGAGTGACAAGGCCAGTTGACTCTGTGAGGGTCAACAGGAGCAAGGAGTCAGTGAGTTGTGCTCTTTTTTTCAAAGCCATGCAGCAGTGTGGCCCGTCAATGTGGCGGAACGGTACCCCCGACAAAAACTTCGGCGCGACGCATCAAGCACGCGCCGTACGCGTTTCTTGGTTTTGTTGGATTGGGTTTGCGCATCTTGGTTAGCGCTCAGTACTGTAGCTAGCACCCTGAAACTGGACCCAACTCTCACTCGGTTTCAAGTCGGAGGACCTGAGAAATCCCAAGGCGCTGTCCACCGCCACACCCAGTGTTCTCAAATCGTCACCAGCATGTCTATGCGATTGTCGAGTGAACTTTCAAATCGAACTCTCGCGCCGGCGTGTTCTGGACTCAAGTGCATGGGATTGCTGCAGGATGTGCGGATTCACACAACTGAAGACCTTGTACAGTACCAAGGACTCGGTATTAAGGTCCCAGTGCAGAAGATCTTATAGGATGTACAACGCGCTGTGACTCACAGCAGAACACACCGTTGTACTCTCGAGCCTGATAACAACTATGAATCTGTAGAGCTCACAGTGTGAGGTCCTCCGTGGCGACAGCAAAAGCATGGGAGTCCCATGTTTTTGCTGTCGCCACAACGGCCACATCCCACGGTCGAGGTCCACGTCGTTGGTGAAACCGAGGGATCCGACGACAAAAAATCGAAGCTTTGTGGTTCTTTTTTGCACCGGCTCTCTGCAGGTAACGTCACTCTCCCTCGTCCGACACACCAAAATGACGACAGGCAACATGGTGGACGGCCAGGACCACCACTGGATATTCCACTGGCCCAGTGGATGGAGTGAGGTGGGGCAGGCCTTGTCCTACCTCACTCCATCCAACAACACCCGACAGTGCTCTCCACTCTCGTCCATCGCCGTCCATTTTTCTCCCAGATTCTTCTTCTGCTTCTAGTTCATGGTCGTCGGCTGATTGCCTACAGTACAGTACTGTTGCGATGTCGCGGGTCAAGTCAAGGCGCTTGGCTTGATTGAACTGCCCTCCTTACAAACGTCCCGATCAACTCTGTCCAGAGAAAGCTCAAGTTCGCCGACCGGAAGAAAGCATGGGAGCTAAAACGCAGTTGCTTTGTTGTGTGTGGGTTGGATACGTATGGAGTATCGGATCCCGCGTCCAAAGTGGTTGTGAAGTCAACCATGGAGGCATGTCTAGGAGTCTAGTTCAGTGGAAACAAAAACCTGTGCGGCGGAATAACTATGTAGAAGTACTTCTTCATCCCCTTCTTCTTCTTTTCCTTGGTCTATAACGCTTGACGGTGTGATTTGCGTGGGCTAGGCGGTCGAATGCTGAGACGTAGGTGGTCTTTCCGCTGGATCGGGATATTCTGCACTTCCATGTCGTCGTCATCAATTCCAAACTCGTCGAGCGAGTCGATGCGCGTGGACACAGCTAAGTACGGGTTCTGGTCGAGCGGACGGAAGCGGTAGCCGGTCACTGTGAAGAACGCGAACGCGGCAGTCTCAGCCACTACGACGGAAAGCCATGTGGCTGTGTAAGGGAGCGAGGCAGCGAGGAGGAAGAGCGCGATTCGCGTCACGTAAATGTACGAGACAACGGTGAGATAGAACGAGCGGAACTGCACGAGCTTCTGGAGGTTGATGTGCGCCTTGCCGTCGGTGAACGCAGATGTACGGAGCGTGCGGATCGACCAAACGATGGGAAACAAAATGGCAAAGCAGCAGAGGATGTCCATCACGTGCAGCACATCGCGCCAAGTCACCCACTTGCGCGTGCCGACAGGAGATTCTTCCATCACGATCATGGCCGTGTTGCTGAGCACTTGAAGCACAAGCACAATAGAGATGACCGTCTTGTCCCGCTGTGAGAGGTGCGACTTGAGCAGCGACCAGCCCGTGCCAATGAGCAGAATGACTACGAAAAGCATGACGCCCTTTAGAAACATGAACACGTAATACACGGCCGTCCAGTTTGTGAGCGTGTCGCCGTGGCGCTTCATGTAGTAGTAGCGCATCGACTCGGCAAAGAGCGACACAGTCTTCAACACAACGAGGATGGTCATCATGTGGTGCACGTGGTGGATCTAATGGACAAATGGATCAGTTTACGGCATCGACTGTGAATGGCAGTGAAGAAACAAACGTACATGCGTCTGATTGAGTCGGAGGAAACGCACCCACGCAAATGCGGCCACCAGAAACGCGAAGCTCATGAATAAATACACACCCGGTAAAAGCGCATCGCCAGCGCTGAGGTAGTTGCCGCCTGGGTTGCGGAATTCGGCTTCCATCTACAGTGCACCAAGAACAAGTGAGGGTCTTGATTGCCTCGATTGGAAGGCAGAACAACGCACCTCGAAAGAAACCTGCAGTCCATCCGTACACTGTGAGTAGAACACGTAGTAGAAGCCTGGTCGCGGTGGTGAATTGACGTCGACGGCTGTCGGCTCTGGCGCTCCTTCCTCTGGCTCCTGTCCGACGGCATGCGCAATGACCCACGTGTCCTTGTTTGTGAGGTCGACGTAGAGCCCCTGCGTACGATTCTGCAGCAAGCACGATGGCTCGGGCTGTGCGAGGTCATCGGCATCACCGTTTTCGATATACGCCATCGTGTCCCAGAGCTTGGTCTCCTACAACGTTTCTCTCATCAGCCTTCACCCTCCTTCCTCTAACTCTACCTCATGCACTCACATGGATAAAGAGCAATCCGGCCTGGATCTCGCTCGTGGGTTTCTGCAGGCTCTCGTCTGTGAACGAGAACTCGACATTGCTTACACGCAGCTCCATCGCAGCATGTGGCGCGAACCCGAAGCGTTCCACCAAAAAATCGCGGCGGTCTTCCCGGCGAAACGCCCACTGCTGCTTCATGGGCTTCACCGGCACCGACAGCACGGCCATACACACGAAGAGAAGCATGGGGACAGCATGGCGCCCGCGGAATGCAGCGCACGGCGCCATGAGGAGGTGGTGATGATGATGCACGCGGCCAGTTGTTTCGCGGCGTTGTGGAGGGCGCCATGAGGAGCTACGGTACAGAACAGAGTGATGGTCTATCGGATACAAACGCAGACATCCGGATATACGCTGCTTCTGCTGGATACGAACGCAATAATAATGTTCTTAACTTTGTGGGTCTGACATGGCTACATTATTGTCATTGGCGATGGTCGATCACATGATCGTGGCCGTGAGATGCACGACATTGGCACAGAAGCAGAGCCATTCGGGGGCTTTGTCGGCCGCGCGGCGCGTCGGCAGCGTGTGCTCCGAGCCGTCGTAGAGACAGTAAGACAGACGCACATCGCGTGGCGTCGTGGCCGTGTCGGAGGCAGCGTCAGATGCCTGTAAGAGCTCGGCCAATTGGTCGCGGATGACACCTTCCAGCATGGCGAAGCTAGGGATGCCCATAAGATCAAGGCAGACGAAGGAGACAGCGTCGTTGGTGTCGTTGTTCTTGTGCGGGCAGTTGCGCGACGAAGAAGAGGAGGAAGACGAAGCGTGGCGCACAAAGCACCGTAAGTTGCGTTTGTCTTGGCACAACAACGCCCTGCTAATGGCGTCGTTGCGGCGGTCGATGCGAGGACCACGATAAAGGAAGGGCGTGGGGCGGTAGAACGCCGGACGGAACGCAGGCATCTTGTAGGGCAGTGTGCCGTCGAGCTCGGCCTCGAAAAGCGCGTTGACTTGGGCGTCCAGCTCTCGCATGAGCAGTTCGGGCATCGCTGCGAGAGCCTTCTGCTTCCGACTGAGAGGAGGAGGCACAGGCAGCGGTGCACGGCTGAAGACAGAGCCACGAGGCTTCTTGAGCTCGAGTGGCAAGTGCTGGAACTTGACGGCGATTTTGGGTTTCTTGGTGAGAGGAGGCGGGACGTCGACAGTCTTGTCCAGGACATCCAAGACGTTCACAATGCCATGAGATTCCTCGTCCAGCTTGCGCTTCTTCGCCACCTGAGCGTCATCAACGTTGCATTCATCCTTCATGTCTGAAGGAGCTGACCTGGTGGGAGGAAGAGAAGAGGAGGAAGGCGTCGCCTCAATGGAGAACACATCGTCTTGGCTCAACGGGTTCAGAAGATCGTCGATCGACATGCGCTGCTCCATGGCCTGGTGCTCATCCA
>KE464288.1:2796-16874 GCA_000387445.2 Pythium aphanidermatum DAOM BR444 | reverse complement strand
CCATGTCGAACACCACCTGCTCAACTCTAGATGCCGTCACTTCGTCATCAACAAAGTCATGAAGTGGGTCGCGGAGGGATGTACATGAAGCCTCGATTTTCTGGACCAGAGCGGACATGACATCGAGTACAGAGGGCTCAATGCCGGCAGCCGACTGCCCATTGGGGCCGTCAACCGTCTTGCCTCCTCCTGCCGGTGAGGATTCTGTCGACGCGTCTTCATCGCCACCATCCATATCCACGTCATCATCACCTCCGTTCCCATTACCTGGCTTTTCATGTGCTGACGAGTCCTCTCGTGTCGAAGCCTCTGCCTCGACATCCATTGTTGTGTCCGCCTTCTTCCTGCCTCTCGTATCGAGAGCTACGGACAATGGCACTGTCGTTGCTAAGAACGTAGGCGTGGTCGATTCACTCACAAACGCCTTCCACTCTTGCAGTCCGCCCATTGCGTGCTTCTCCATGGCCGCCGGTGTGATCCCGAGCGCATCGGCTCTCGCCTTGAACGCCTTCTCACTTGATGACAGCACCGCAGGCGCCTCGGCGACCACAGTGTCCACCGTACTGTCGCGCTCGCGATACCGGAGATGTAGCTCACACAGCGCGTGCCACTTGACCATGTCCCTGATCATCTGTGTTGGACTTGAGTGGGCACGCAACGAACTCACTGGCAGCACGTATCGGTTCGGCACGTCGATAGAGCTGTTGTCTGAGAACAGTGTGACCGTCACAAGCTGCGTCCACCAGGCTGATGAAGTGCCATTGCCGAGGTTCTCGACCCGCTGCACGACGCCCCACTGGTTGAATGCATCCGGAGCCGCGTCCTTGGCCGTCGATGGCAGCACAGGTTCCCGTATTCGAGGATCAGCACGACGTCGCCTGGCCGCACCTTCATCCGCAACGCCGCGTACTGGCCGAGCTTCCGGTCCACTGGCACGGACTCGTGGCTCTTGTGGTCCTCACACACGTAAAAATTGGGATCCAGCACGTCGATGAGGGACTTGATGGGCGTGGTATTGCCACTGCCTCCGGCGGCGGCTTCTCGGCACCGAATGTGCATGCCCTTACAACACTTGGCACAGCTCCAGCACGTCGCCAAGTCGGATTCGATGGCTCGACACCGTGTGCACGTGTGGCGTGGACACACGAGTGGCGACTGCACGCGGTGGTTCTGCTGCTCCAAGCACGCAGCATGGAAAAAGAAGCCGCAGTCCGGGAGCTTGCACTGCACGAGCTCATGGCTCTCGTGGCCCAAGAACCCGCACAACTGGCACGTGTGGAGCCCACGCGAGCACTCGCCACAGACCCACTCACGCTGCGCTTTCTTGTCACGCGTGATAGCGCTTGCAAACAACGCGCCAGTGCCCGACGGCACGAACGATGTGGCCGTCGAACTGGCATCCGTGAGCACACCCGTGGCGGTGTACTCGCGCGCGTTGATCTCTTCGATGCACATCGGGTGAAACGACCGCGCGCATTTGCCTGCACAATGCAGCAGCGTACGACCGCCGCTCTCGCACACGGCACAGTGCGCAGGGTACAGCTTGGGGGCGCTGGTAGCGACGGCCTTGTCACTGGCTGTTGTGTCACGCGCGCGCTTCGTCGGTCGTCCGTTGCTTCCGCTTCCTCCTCCTCCGGATGCGGTGCCATCAGCACCCGTGTCCACTGCAATGGGCTCGGGTGGTCCATTCACACGCTCGCATTCTTCCTCGTGGAACTCGATCTCATGGGCCGCCATGACGTTCGTGTACACCATGTGGCACATGGGACAGCTCGCGTCGGCGTTCGTGGGCGTTGTAGACGCCGCAGAGGCGCCATCTTGCAGCGTCGTGCAGGCCGCCACGTGGAGCGCATACGCTGCGGGTTCTTCGATGTGCGTGAGGCACACAGGACACGCGAGAGCCGCCATGAGCACTGGCCGATCAGCTTGGTGATTGATGGGGGAAGAGATCAACTGCCACTGGTAAACGGGTACCGCAGGTTGCACGAAGGTGGTTACTCCATTGACCATCACTCCTTCGAGCCACCTTCCGTCCATGCAAGAGGATGGCCACACATCGGAAGAGCGCCCAATGAAGATGACGATCTTGGGCGGCGGTCGCACGGCGCTGTCGAGCTCCTGGCACTTGCAACGCGTATTGCAGGGCGCGCTAACGCGTGCGCACCCGACGGCCCTGCAGTTGCCCAAGCTCAAGCTACCGCCATTCCTCGGTGTGCGCCGGTCGATGCAGCCGAATGCCGACTACCAGAGCAGCGTCGCGCTGATGCTGGGCAACCGCCTGCGGCTCTCACCGGACCAGTTTGCAAGCGACACGCTACAACAGCTGGATGAAGATGCGCGAGGCGTCGTGCGAGATGCATTCGTGTCCAAGGGCGGGTTCATCAATTTTGTGCTGCAGGACAAATGGCTGGCGAGCCAGGTCATGGACATGGCCACGCTGGGTGTTATGCCGACGCCCTACAGGCCCGAGGAAAGCAAGTCGGTGCTTGTGGACTTTTGCGCACCGAACTATGGCAAGAAGCTACACGTTGGCCACTTGCGCTCGAGTGTGATCGGCGATACGATCAGCAACCTGCTCGAGTTCCGCGGTCATCAGGTCGCTCGTATCAGCCACACAGGCGATGTGGGCTCGGCCTTCGCCACGCTGCTTGTGGAGCTCATGGAGCACCAGGCACCATTGAGTACACTCACAGATCAACAGTTGGGACAGTACTACGAATCGGGCAAGAAGAAGATCGCCAACAATGACACTGATTTCAAGGCGAAGGTCGATGACGTCGTCATCCAGCTCCAGCGCATTGGCTCCAGCAGCCACTCTCTAGACCCTGTCGTCGAGATGACCTGGAAGCGGGCATGTCAAGTCAGCCAAGACGCATACGCCAAGATCTTCGAGCGCTTGCGTGTGAACGTCACTGAGCGAGGTGAATCGACGTACCTGAAGCTTATTCCACAAGTACTGGAGGAGCTCAAAGCCAAGGGACTCGCTGTGGAGTCGCGCGGTGCATTGTGTATCTTCCTTGACGGACCAGATAAGCCACCGATGCTTATCCAGAAGCAGGACGGTGGGTTCCTGTATGCGACAGTGGATCTCGCTTGCTTGCACTCGCGCATCTTCGGTTTCCCAGGCGTAGATGCCACCAAGTACGATGAGATTGTGTACGTTACTGACCAGAGCCAACAATTGCATTTCCAGCATTTGTTCGAGGCCGCCAAGCGAGCGGGATGGCTTGAGCGGGACGGCAAGGAGGTGAAGCTCACCCACGCGTGGTTCGGGCTCGTGCTGGGCAAAGATGGCACAAAGCTGAGCTCTCGAAACGGCGCATTCGACTACTTGGAAGATCTGCTGAACGAAGCTGGCGCCGAGTGTCAGCGCCGATCTGTCCTGTCAGGCGATGCCTCGGACGACAGCTCGCTGGAAGCTCTGAACGGCCGGATCGGCGACGCAGCCGTGCGCTACTTCGATCTTGCGCAGCAGCGTGAGCGCAACTACAAGTTCCTGTTCGACAATGTGCTCAACCTCAAGGGCAACACTGGTGTGTACCTGATGTATGCGTCGGCACGTCTCAATGGCATCCTTCGCCGTGCTCGTGACCAGAACCCAGCTCTTCAGGGCGTTGAGAACTGGAATGAGCTGCTCATGCTGAGTCCTGACGCCCGGGAGATGTTAGTGCAGGCGTCTCAAGATTGGGAACCATCCGAGCGCGCCCTCGCACTCCTACTCTCGCAGTTTGACGACGAAATCTCGGCAACTGTGGCGCACTTGGCCCCGCACTCCGTGTGCGACTACCTCTTCCGCGTCGTGAGTCATTTCCATGCGTTCTACGAAAAGTGCCGGGTGCTGGGCGACGCCAAGCAGGACTCACGCCTCCTGCTATGCGCGGCGACCCACGCCGTGCTGCAGCGTGGCCTCGACCTCGTGGGACTGGAGGCCGTCAATCGCATGTAAATACCATCCGCCGTCCTTCTCCACTCATGCGTCCTGCGTCGTGGTGGCCACGAGTCGAAGAGCTCCATTCGACACCAGCTGGCTTGCAAGTGTAGCCATGTTCGAAGAATGTTGCGCGAAGGTCGCCCGAAGCGGATGTTGCTGGGTGACAGACCCTCGTTTTGTTGCAGTTTGACCTAAAAAAACCTCGCACGTGAAGTGAGTCGAGTGTTGTGTGGGACTCCACACCGGCCACAAGTGAAAATGCGACGCCCATCGCACCCTGGACTGGCCCTCTTCGGCAGCGCCGCGCGTGGCCCCCATGACGCAGAAGGCAACCACCAGCGAGGCACGCATACCTGACACAGATGGCTGTCCAGGCGTGCCATTCCCGTTGTGCATCTCCCCACCCAAGTCGAGAACGCGCAGCCGACGTCGTGGAGATGACGAAGAACAGACGACCAGTGGTGAGTTGGAGGCTGTTCTCCCTAGCTACGATGGTGTGGGTGCTTATTTTGGGGTCAGGCTGTTGATGATCGAAGAGGTTATCTCGAGGCCGAGTGGTTTGACAGGACGCATGGTGGTTGTGACGATATGCGAGATCATGTGGAGAAGCTCCGACGACACCATGTCATCCGTATGCTTATTCATGCTCGTCGATGGTTCAGTGCAGTCAACATCGCCGTCGATATGGACCTCGGTCAAGTTCTCGGTTCACATGCGCGGTCTAGGTCTAGAACGCGTTACCCGACCCGTGAGATCCAGACCCGCCACGTGGTGCGAAAATGGCGCAAGTGAAACCCATCCCCTCTCTCCCAGTTCCGGAAGCTTCGATCGAAGGGCGTGTTGACTCACCGAAGGGATCTGGTCGCAACTATACTCTACCCTTCAGCAATGCCACGACATCGCCCATCCCGCCGATGCTACAATTTTCAAGTCACGTCGGCATCGACACTGGCTCTTCTCGTAGCCATCCGTTTCAAGGGCGTGCAATTCATTCTGCAAGTCAGTGCAATTCAAATGCAATTCAAACGGGTGGGTTTTTATAGAAAAACCAGAAAAGAACCAACGGACGGGGGCTTCCCGCCCTCTCTCCCTTGGTTTTCCCCCCTTCCGGTAGCGGGCCGCGTGTGTGCGATAGCAAACCTCCAAAGGAAACCCGGGAAGAAGCGTCCGCGACTCCAGGGTGTGGTGGTGAAGGACCGAGGATCAAGCGCGCCGTCGACGTACGTCTCGCCCCCGCCTTCGCGCTCCCGCCGTCCTACCTGCATCTGCGCCTCCGCTATCGTCTCGCGCGATCGCCTTTTTCACCGCGTGCCTAGATCCGTCGGGAGAGTCGGTTGATTCTCTCACGCATTATCTCGGCCTTTGGTCTCGCGCTGTCGACTCTTACGCGCCTCCGTGGAAGCCGCGATTGACTGGAGTAGCTGTTGATCCCTCGCTACTCTCTCTCTCTACCCGCAGTCGTCTGCAAGAACCAGCGACAGCGTTCAGCCCCCAAAAAAACTTTTTCAGAACCTCAAAAAACAGAAAAAACTACAGCAGAAGCCACTTGGCACGCGCTCCATCGACGTTCTCGATCCCACCGCGCGCATCTCGTTGAGCTTCCAACCTCTCGTCTCGAATTCCCCCCCGTTTGCTCCAGTATTTTATGTGGTTTGATAGATCCTAAATTATCCCCCCTTTTGAACGGTGAGCCATGATGCCTGGATGGGAAATGATGCAGACAGAACGATACTGACAGTTCTTTTTTTCAGTTGTTCTAAGAGTTTGTCCGCTGTCTCCTAACACGACAACAACTCCACGCTTCTCTCACTCAACTCCCCTTCCTCTGGAACCCACATTTTCAAAAGCAAGCATGGCCAATGACTGGATCTTCACTGAATCTGAGCTGCGCAACTCGCCGTCGCTTCGCGATGGGATGAAGCACAAGGACGAGCTCATCCTGCGCCGCAAGGGCTGTGATTTTATCGAGAAGCTGTCCAAGCCGCTCGACCTGCCCAAGCTGGCGATCGTGAGTGCTCAGTATTACCTCCACCGTTTCTACATGCGCCAGTCTTTCGTGCGATATGACAAGTTCTTGGTTGCCGCTGCCTGCGTGCTGCTCGGCTCCAAGGTTGAAGAGTCGCCTAAAAAAATCGGATACATTGCCAAGGAATACATCGCTGTCCGGAATATTGTCGAGAAAGATCAAGTATTTGCCATTCAGAAGCACGACCCTCAGGTTGTCGCGAGCAAGATCATCTCGATGGAAGGCGTTGTGCTTCACACACTTGCGTACGACCTGACGATCACTCACCCATACAAGTTCATCAACGAAAAAGTCGACAAGGTCATGCGACTGCTGCAGCTACCGGACGACGCCGCTAAGCGTCAGTGCTCCAAGTTCAAGCAGGTCGCATGGAGTTTCCTGAATGATAGCATGTATACGTGTGCATGCCTACGTGCCGAGCCAGTCGACCTCGCGGCTGCTGCTGTGTACCTGGCCGGATTGTACGAGAACTACGTGCCTGAGGAGCTGTGTACCGCGGAGGGTGCGCCATGGTGGGAAGTGTTATCGACGCCATTCCATACCTTGCAAGGTACACTTTTGGCCCTCTTATCGCAAGTGGAGGCAGTAATGTCTCTGCTTGTGATTTCTGGATTGTGGAACAATTTATTAAACAGTGTTATGCTCTGTCTTAGATGCGGCAACGTATCTGCTCTCGGCTTACGCTGAACCTTACATTGACACGCAAGTGCTACCAGCCAGTCTGGCCAAGCTCGTGCTCATGTTCCACCCTGTAAGAAGTGCCGAAAGTCCTAACCACCCCGCTGCCCTCGTGGACGCACCTGTGGTTGGTGATGCTTCCCGGTCTACTTCAAGCAGCAAGATTCTTGCTGCTTCTCCAATGTGCGTGACTTCCCCCGAGTGTGGTGGAAGCCAAGGTCGTTCGCCCATCGATCCTGAGTTTTACCAGCACGAGGATTCTATTAGTGCTGAGAAGAGCGCGATGACCAAGGTTGCGTATTCGTCGAAGAAGCGATCTCACGAAGGTGAAACGGTGTCACGTCGCGTGAAGACCGTCTATCGGTGAATGTGCAAGCGCCGTTTCTGCAAGGGCAGCATGATCCGGATTTGGAACAGGACATCCCAGTTTGTGCACCGTCGCACAGCCAGGATCAGTCGTCACTCTCGTACTGACGATGCCTGACGTGCGTGGCTTCATGGTGAGCCAAGTCGTCCATGTAACCCAGTCGTGCGTCTTCTCCAGATCTGCTGCTCCCTCGCCTTCGTCGTTTCGCTCTTCTCAGCCAGGTGTGTTCATTTCGTGCCGCCATGCCCGATAGGATTATTAGATGCTAGCAACCCTCCCGATCGTCTCTCACAAGCAGAAAACCCACAAACACCCTATTTAAAAAAGCAAAACATGTACCAAAGCGTCATTCGCTTTTCCCTCCACTCCACTGTGCTTCTTCTGGGTGTTCATGGGGTTGAACGATGACTATTGATCAGTCAACTGAATGCGGCTTCTATTCATCGTCACTGCGATGCATCCGTGCTGCTGGCGTCCTCCTTGATGGCCGCAGCCTCTTCCTCGGCCTTAATCTGATCGATGTAGGCCGTATACTTGGCTGCTGATCCGTTCACCTGGGTCCATGAAGCGTTGGCGTCAGTTCATATCCGTTATCAGCCCGTGGAAATGATGGTCGCACCAAGTGGGCCGGGTACTTCTTTGCATTCTTGACCATCTTGTCCTGAATCGCCGAGGCCAGGTCAATGTTACACTTGTCAGCGAGACGAATGAGATAGATCGCGACGTCGCTCAACTCTTCCCCGAGGTGCTCGCGCTCAGCCTTCCGTCCAGTCTGGTCATCATCCCATATCATTATCGGTCAGGCTTTCTCGTCGCACCAGATATGACCAAGGGACGTACCATCGACCGAGATGTGGTCGCCCTTCCACTGGAAGCACTCGCACAGCTCGCCCATCTCTCCCGCGAGCGCCAACACGAGATTACGTGGCGCGTGGTTCTATCGAGGCAGCAGCAGCGACGTTGATTGTGACTGCATCGACGCCCGAAGATCAGAATGGAACGCACCTTCTCCCAGTCGCGCTCATGCGCAAAGTGAGCGATCTGACGACGCAAACCTTCGAGGGTCGCCGTTGGCTCGAACTTGCTCGGCGTCTCCTGCTGCGCCGCTGCATTCGTCGTCGTTGGGGGCGTCGTCTCCATGGCCGCTATCGCACTTCGTGCTTGTCAACACTCAGTTGATGTCATCACGCCCTTCATGAAGAGCTCCCCCGTACTACTGACATCTCCCCCGCCAGAGTGGCCATGAAGTACACGCAGGATAGGCACACGAATGTCACTAAAAAGAGTACCTCTTGGGGCCATCACTTTGAGCGCCAGCATGTGTGGGATCTCATTGCTTCTGGAGCGCGTGGATGCGTGTGTCATTGCGACGCCCACGCTTCTCGACGACGCGTCCCTAGCACAACAGATCGAGCAGCGTCTTCGGCAACGCGGACCCGACCACGTTGGCTCCGTGGATCGCACTGTAGCCGACGCAGCAGCCGCCGCAACATGGCGCCTACGGCTCTGCAGTGGTGTGCTGCACTTGCGTGGCGATGCGCTGACAGCGCAGCCCATGGAGGATACGCACGGCAATGTGCTGTGCTGGAATGGAGAAGTGTTTGGCGCCAGCGACACGGCGTCTCTCCCCATGGGCGAGGCACAGAACGACACGGAGTGGCTGCTCGAACAACTCGCGAGTGAGGACGACGACACGGCCACGACCACGACCCACATCCTCACCGTGCTGCGACGTCTTCACGGTCCTTTTGCAGTCATCTACTATCACCGTCCAACACAGCGCGTCTTCTTCGGCCACGACCGCTTCGGCCGCCGCAGTCTGCTCAGCCACACGCCCCTGAGTCAGGCTACGGACCTTCTCACGACCTTGGCATCTTCTTCCTCTTCCTCTTCATCCCATGCGATCGCCATCCCTCCCACACTCTCCCAACTCGTACTCAGCTCCGTTGCGCTCGAGTTCTCGCACAACAGCGTCCCCATGACCATCGAAGAAGTGCCGTCCACGGGCCTCTACGTCCTCGACTTGGTTGCCCAGACGCTCGAGTTCCATGCGCATGCTCCTCTCCCCACGTCTTCTTCGACTACCGTTCCCTCAATCGATGATGTCTACATCTGTGGGCTCCCATCTCCGTCTGCATCCTCGCTGCTGGACGAGGCCGCGTCGGGACTGCTCCACGCCCTCAGCAACGCCGTCGGCGTACGAATGCGCACGATCCCACCGTCATCTCGTACAGACTCACACAGTGCTCGCGTCGCTGTGCTCTTCTCCGGTGGTCTCGACTCGGTCGTGCTCGCGGCGCTCACGCACTTCCACGTGACCGACCCGCTCGAGCCCATTGACTTGCTCAATGTCTGTTTCGACTCGGCCACGGGCTTCCAGTCACCCGATCGCCTCGCCGCGCTCATCTCGCACGCCGAGCTCACCGAGCTCTTCCCGACGCGCCGCTGGAACTTCGTGCGCGTTGATGTGCCGTACGATCACGTGCTGCGACACCAGACCGAGATCACGAGTCTGCTCGCGCCCTGCGAGACCCATATGGACCTCAACATCGGCGCGGCGTTCTGGTTCCTCGCACGGGGTCATGGCACCGTGCGTTACGACGAAGCTGCCGCCTCGACGATGCGTCATGTGGACCTGAACGGCTTCTTGACGGCCAACCGCGTGTCCAAGGAGCAGGTCGAGGGCGAGACTGCCATCCAAGCCCTGGAGCTTTTCGGAGCCATGCAGGAAGGCGACGAGCTCTTGTGCCAGGCAGCCAAGTGCAAGCGCAAGAGCAAGCCCGGATGCGCCTTCGGAGGAACGCTCTGTCGGTTGTGTTGCCTGAAAGCTCAGCGTCTGCTGGCTGCATTGCGACCGAACCGAGGGGATGAACGCGAGCAGTTCTCCAGTCGCAAGCAGCTACAGGCGATGCTGGGTGGGGATGAAGACAAGGCCGAACGGCTCATGCAGACGTACACGGCGCACTGGCCGTCCGAGGACGTCAAGGAGATTTGCCGCGTGCATCGCCAGCGGAAGAAGCAGGAGGAAGAAGACGAGGCCAAGAAGAAGATTGCGACGGAAGGCACGAAGCCACACACGCCACAAAAAGATGGCGTCACTCAAGACGCGCATGCCTACGCGACGACAGCACGCGTACTGCTCGTGGGCATCGGCGCAGATGAGCAGCTCGGTGGCTATGGACGCCATAAGACGGCGTATCTCGAGCGTGGATCGCAGGGCCTGCGCGACGAGCTCGCGCGCGATATGCAGCGCATCTGGAAGCGCAACCTCGGCCGTGACGATCGCGTCATTTCATCACACGGGCGCGAGGCGCGCTTCCCGTTCCTGGATGAGCGCGTGGTGCAGTATATTGCGTCGCTGCCTCTCGAGTGCGTCTGCGACTTTGACCAGGCGCGCGGCCGTGGCGACAAGCTCGTGCTGCGCACAGTCGCGCGCACACTCGGACTGGCGCATTGTGCGGGCCTGGCCAAGCGCGCTATTCAGTTTGGTACGCGCATTGCCAAGCACGCCAACGTCGCGAGCTTCGGCAGCAATCGCCAAGCGAGTGGCAATGCCAAGATCGTGGTGCACCACGACGACAATGAGGACGAGTAGACGAGGACTGGAGATGGCAATAGAGAGATTATTGGAACATACAGCTCTTTGAGAGGGTGCGCCTCACTCTGCCTTTGCACCATGCTCGGGCGCTGCGGAGCCGCCCACGGCTGCATCCAGCTTGGTCACGCTCAGCTCTTCCCATTGGTCCGAGTCTGTTGTCATAGAGAGGAAGCGTTAGAACGTCCGATGAAACTGCAAACCCCGCAATCGCTGTCATCCAGTACGTACTCTCTTTCTTCCAGCACATGTAGATGACGCTGTCGTTCTGGACGTCATGATCCGCGAGTGTCGCGACGTCCGTAAGCTCCTTACTGTCCTTGGCATTAAGCCCGGACCAGAGCTGGATACTGGACGCTGGGAGCTGGAAAAGCGCGCCCAGTCTTTCCTTCACCGCGAGGAACGTGTCACCGGGCAGTGCGTCCACGAATACGGTCTGGTTGCGGCGCTTGACGCGCACGTACGGAGGGATCTTGCGGTCAGTCATGAAGAGGTCTTCCAGCACGTGGACGAGCAGGAATGGAGGTTTCCTGGGAGGGATATCCTCTATTATTGAATACATATGCAGGAAACCTCTTGTAAGCTGTACTCTTAACCCACCAAAATTATCAAACTAAATAAGGTTACCGTCATACAAAAGAGGTAAATGGAGTAATGAAGGATTGACAGTACTTCAAAGAGCTCCAAAGGTCGCGAGCAATGATGGCCGATGTGCCAAAGCCCAAGGCGTGAAGATGATCCCACCGCAGAGCTCGCTGGTCAAGTACAACAGCCCAATCCTGGTCAGCACGACCAAGGAGAAGACACTGAAGAACCGGCAGGCTGCAGTGGGGGGTGCGAAGAGCAAGAGCAATCAGACGCAGCCAGCCGAGGCGCCTGTGCCTCAGAAACCCACAGTGTTCACGGGTAGCAACACACAATCGCAGTCACAGACAGAAGATATTCTCAACTCTATCCTGCCGCCAAAGGAATGGACTGAAGATGGGCAGCTCTGGGTGCAGTACGTATCCAGTACACCAGCCACGCGACTCGACGTCGTCAACTTACAAGAGCAGCTCGACCTACGGCTGCAGCAGCGCCAAGCCCGCGAGACGGGTATCTGCCCTGTACGCGAGGAGCTCTACGCGCAATGCTTTGGTGCGTAGTGACACGATACAATGATGGGAGAGTGGTGTGGGTGACTGGGGGTTTGTAGATGAACTCATCCGACAAATCACGATCAACTGCTCCGAGCGTGGGCTGCTGCTATTGCGCGTACGTGACGAAGCACGTATGACCATCGCTGCGTATCAAACACTATACGAGAGCAGTATTGCGTTCGGCATGCGCAAGGCACTCATGGCGGAGCAGAAGAAGATGGAGGCCGAGCAAAAGATCCGTCAGCTCGAGGCAGAGAACCGAGAGCTCACGGCCCAGATCGACGAGCTACACACACGCTGCGAGGCCGTCCAACGCCGAGAGGAAGAACGGAAGGCCGCCGATGAGAAGAAACATCAAGAGGAAGCCGATGTGCTGCGTAAAGCCAACGATCAGCTTAAAGCCAGTCTTGAAACGCTGCTCTCAGCGCCCAAGTAGGCTTGCTTCGTTGGCTCCTGAACTGGTGTCAACTGCATCAGCACGCAACATCAATATACCTATAGTATGGCAACTCACGACACGTAGTCTCACTGGAGCCTTTCCTCTTTGATGTCATCCTCAACAATCGAAGTCCTCCAGTGATAGGCGACTTCCTGATTGAGGACGAAGATGGCTACGTGTCACTCAGTCGTTCACAGGAGCAATGTATAGTCACTATCAGGAGGTTATGCGGTCTGACTCCCATCCACGTCAGTCCCACTCACTCCCAGTACGGATCAGGAGCTCTTCCTCCTGGAGCATGGCCATGGCCCCCCGCGCCGTTGCCTTGGACATGAAGATGAACCAGCAGGCACGACAGAACTACGCGCATGCAGCCGTGCTTGTTGCACTTGTGCGGACGGGCGTGCTGGCTGCGGAAGACGATAATGCGATGTGGCAGGCGCTGCGATCCGTGAGTCGCCACTGGCGGGCTGTGCTGGATGGTGTGCTGGACGCGCGCCAAACACTCGTCGTCACCCATGCTGACTGTGCCCGTCACCGAATCCCACGCCGAGCTGAGAAGCCGGAGCGCCTGCGCTACGTGATGGATCGGTTGCTCCAGCGCCTGCCACGACTCGAAGTAGACGAGAGCTTTGCACCTGCAACCATCCACCAGCTCACACGCTTCCACTCGGACGTGCACGTTGAGTCGCTACACAAGCTTGCTGACAAGATCGAACGCAGCATGGCGGCATTAGACGAGCTCGAGAAGACAGACAGCTTCGTAAGCCCACGCGCATCATCGGCAAAAACGAACAGCTTCCAGAACCCCGATGACGCACCGTGCTCGCCGTCGTCTTCTTACTATCGTAAACGACCGGATAAGCCCAAAAGTAAGGCCACGTACTACGCACAGTTCGAGTACATCGACCTGGACGAAGACACGATTTTGATGCGACACACGCTCGATGCCGCGCTGCTAGCCGCTGGCGGTGTCTGTCACGCTGTCAACCGCGTCCTGTCGACTCCCCTGGACTCATCTGAGCGACCTCCTCGCAACGCGTTCTGCGTCATCCGGCCTCCTGGCCACCACGCAGAGCCCAAGCGCTCCATGGGCTTTTGTTTCTTCAATAACATCGGGGTGGCTGCATTCCACGCGCTTGACGCATTTGCTCTTGACCGGGTTGCGATCATCGACTTTGACGTACATCACGGTAACGGCACACAGAAGCGCGTCGAGACCGAGCCGAGACTGCTCTACGTGTCACTGCATCAGTCACCATGGTACCCACACTCGGGCTTTTACTCATGAAAAGGGTCCACACGACAACATCGTCAACATCCCTTTGCCAGCACGATCGTCGGGTGCTATTTACCGCCGCAAGTTTGCCGAGGTTGTGTGGCCATGCGTCGCTGCATTCCGTCCACAGCTCATTCTCATCTCGGCGGGTTTCGACGGCCACGCAAACGACCCATTGTCCGACATGAAGCTTCAAGCGAATGACTTCTACTGGATGACCAACGAGATTGTGCGTATGGCATGGCACTCGTGCCAGGGTCGAGTCGTCTCGGTCTTGGAAGGTGGGTACAATTCCAAGGCACTGGCCGACTCGGCTGAACAACACGTTCTGGCACTCGTACATGGCTCTGTTGAGCATGTGCACGGCACCGTGCGCCTACCCTGCATGCAGACAAATGGCAGTAGAGGGTAGTAAGTATTGTATCAATAGATATTGCCACCATGCCCTGTATCACGATAATCCCTTATCCTTATAGGGGAATACCGTAATTCTATACAAGAGCGTTCGGAAGCTTACCTTGACGTCAAGGTGAGCTGCTCGCTGAGTAGCTTGTCAACGAGCGTCTTGTGTGCTGACACGGCATTTCTCAAGACGCCGCCTGCATCAAGAGTCTCAGTCAGAAG
>KE464287.1:3391-20552 GCA_000387445.2 Pythium aphanidermatum DAOM BR444 | reverse complement strand
CGAGTGGCTCGACGAAGGCGACGACGACGACGAGATCGAAATGGACGACATCGTGGACGGCTTCTTCGCGTCGGAACGCGGGCGTCGAGTCATCCTGACGGGCGCGCCAGGCGTGGGCAAGTCGGTCTTCCTGGCATTCCTGCTGTACAAACTCATGAGGCGGCCAGACGCGCCCGTGTGCGTGGTCGACGTGCCTGAGGTGACGTTCTCGCGCTTGGACTCTCGAGCTGGCAGGATTGACGAAGGCGAGCGGGGCCGCGACTTCACCGACGACCTGAACGACCCCAACGCCGTGTATCTGTTTGACAACCCGCACCGCAGAAGTGACGAAGGCAAACAGCCGTGGAACCCTCTGTGCTCGAAGGAGGTCTTCGCTCGCTCCATCGTGGTCCGCCAGCAGCACTTCACAGGCGTGGTGACGAAAGGCACGAGAACGTTCGTGGTGCCGCTGTGGGCAAAGGCCGATGTGCTGCACTGCCGGGCGCATTGCTACGCGTCAGCCTTGACCGAAGACGAAGCCAGCGAGCGGTGCGTCAAGTGGGGCGGCATCCCCAGGCGCATCTTCGACCAGCCCGCAGCTCATGTAGCGCAGACAATGGAACGCGCGATCGCCGCAACGACTTCAATGAGCATTGTGCGCACGCTGTTGGGCGCTAAGAGGCACGCTGGGTGGTATCGAGGCGAAGGTACGACAGTGTGGGCGCCGCTGGTGGTGCTCACGAGCCGCAAGGACGGAGACTTCGTCCACAACGAGCAGGTGGAGTTCAGCTCGCAGTACGTGTGCGACCGCGTGATGCAGCGCGTGCAGATGCAGACCACGCGTATGAAGAGCTTCGAGGCTGAGAGTTTGCCTCTGCTGTGGGCGCAGATTAGGAAGAGCCTCGTGTACCTGGCAGAGGAAGAGGAGGAGAAGACGAGCGAGGCCCATGGACGGCTCTGCTGACCGCCATCTTGTTGCATGATGCGTTGATGACCGCTCAGATTCAGACACAGACCAACTCAGATTTCATTCATGTGACAATCATTCTTCCCTAAAGTGCTCTGAATAGTAGCTCGGTAGTATGTGTGGTTCGACCTGTGAGATCTGATTGTCCCTGCCTCTGGTGCAGAGTTAACCCCGAGCCCTACGTTCCCGCCTTGGTTCGCGTAGCAGCTGGCTTTTTACCATCACTCTGCCAGCAGGCGAGGAGTGCTTGAACCTTCGAGACTTTATCGCGAAAGGGTTTCTCTCCACGGGCCGACGCCCATGATGGCAATCAAGCCCGACCCCACACGACCTTTCCGACCCTATCGCTGTTGCTTTCCTCCTTATGTTTAAAACACTTTCATGTGAGCATACTTTACTCCAGATCTCTCGCGATCTTCCGTGTTTGAAACAGTTTCTTACTCCAATGTTTCGATGCAGTTCTTTTTTTTTGCCCCAGTGTCCTTGTGATGCAGGGGCGTCGGTCATCAAAAGCCGAAGAGCTCCGAGCGTCAGCGGACGGCCGAGAAGCGAGCGAAAACATGGAGGGCGACGACCGCGTGTCCAACAAGGAGTTCGAGGCGGGGCTGTCGCTACTGCACATGATGCAGCGCCCGTCCGAGAGCCCCGGAGGCGAAGGCGAAGGCCCGCGACGAGGCAAGAAGCGCGCGGCAGGAACGACCAGCCAGAAGAGCGCTGCCAAGAAGCAACGCAGTGCGATGGATGCTGGCGCCATGCTGCTCGCGGTCGCTGCGAAGCAGGTTGGTCCGGTGGGTAGAGGGGACGACAACGACGACGACGAAGGGAGTCAAGACGACGGAGATGAGCTGTGGGAGAACGCGTCTCCTCGCGGCCTCACACAGCGCAATGCACAGTTGAACACGCTCTCGCATGATCTTAGTATTGAAGGACTGCGAGAGCACTTTGGCAAACCGATTGTGGAAGTAGCCAAGGAGTTTGGTATCTGTACTACGTTCTTAAAGAAGATTTGCCGGCGATGCGGTATCAAGCGATGGCCACATCGGCAAATCCGTTCTTTGACACGTACGATCGAGATGCTGCGCCAGGCTGAGGCTAATGCTACATCCGTCCAGGAAAAGATGAAGTACGCTGCACAGATTGCTCATGTGGAGGCAAAGAAACGAGCGGTGATCGAAGACCCCGACGCTAATGGCAAGCTTGAACGTGTCAAGAAGAGTGTGCTGAACCGCAGTAGCTCCCCAAGCAACAAGAAGAGTGATGCACCACGTGCGGCCGCCCGCTCTGTGCCACAGCCAACCGTCCAAGCTGGCCTTCTTCACGCGGTGGCTGCAGCGGCAAGTGCTGTTCAGGAGACTGAAGAGGTGAATGTGCCTTCCGCAGCAATCAAGTCTCCTACAACAGAGGCTGAGGCAACCGCAGCTGCAGCGCTGCTATATAGCAGCACCTCCCCTCGCGTGGTGGTCGGCTCTATCGATGTCAGTGTACCGATGGCCCCACTTGACGACGTGCTGCCGGCCATGACACCGACTGCCACCTCGACACCAGATGTCCGAAGCATGTCCCATGCGCAGCGCATCTCACCAAGCCATCGCAAGCTCTTGACGAAGGGAGAGGGTGAGTGCCGCGTTCGCTCTTCGTCCCTCGGATCCTTCCAGGACTTCGACGACAAGTTCACCCTCTCACAGTCGCCTGAGACAGAGGAATCCTCTGTAGTTGCGTCTGTACAAGACAACAAGCCAGAGCCCATGCCATCTGAGGCTTCGGCTCGTGCGGTCTCCCATTCCCTCCCTCTGACAGGAGCCGCGTCATGAACCCGTTCATGATGGAGGACACTACTACAACAACTCTGACACAGAGTGCCCAACGCTCATCGTGTTGGATTTTGTGATGGATGTGCTGGTCGTGATGTACGTGGCCGCTGTGTGGTCACAAACCACAAGCGAACGAAAGGCGGGAAAAATGGAAAGGAATAGCTTCCACGTTTGGCCCTCCATCGTTGCTTGCTTGGTCGTTACTCGTGACTGAGACGAACAGGCCAAAATGACAGGCGCGGCGTCAATGCCCCTGCCCACTACCAGCCATCCATTGCGCTGTGCTGGCCAGATCAGACCAGTCGGAAGCTGAATCAGCATTGTACTGAGGCCTGGAGACCTCATTCGTGGTGGCCAGCTTGACCACTTCAACGTCACATCAAATGTACTCATTTAGAGTAATGTCATAATTAGGAACACTTGTGGGATTGTCAAACATATCCGATTTGTGTTTTAGGAACAAATTAGGGACGAGACTATATTGTTAGGGACGCTCACCAATTGAAATTCAACGGCGGGAATATGGGGTCTGAACGGTGTGCTGCATGCGGCACCGACGCGCCGTCGCTCTCTCGCTGCAGTCGGTGCAAGTGGGTGGCGTACTGCTCTAAGAAATGTCAGCTTTTGCATTGGAAAGAAGGAGGGCATCGCTCGTTGTGTGTGGCGCTGATGAAAGCTGCCGCATTTCGGGATGCCGAAGAGCACTTTTGGCGATCACGATCACATGAAGAACTCCGTCAATTCAGTGAAGCTGAAGGCCTGGACCCGTCATCGATGGTGAGTATGGACATATCGACGCTGGATCGTGTTGTTGTTAACTGTGATACTGCTGCTGTAGCGCTTCTACGGCGAAGTGCTTTTCCTACTTGCCGGGCTAAAGCCGTGCGTCTTCTTCTCCAACATCCCGATCACCTGGCGTCAATCGTTCATCTCGGATGTTGTGGCTCTTAGCACTATTGGGGCCGCGCCCCATCCACCGTCCTGCATTCCAGTTCTCTTCGAGGTATCTGGGAACCTGCAGACACCGGCTGAGTATCCGCTGCAACACAGTCTCCTGCTAGTGAACACTGCCCATTCTGCTTGCACGAACATCGAAGCTGCATTGCATCTCCATCTCGTATCTCTAGACACACCAAGCCTCACCCTTCCACAGCCTGATACTGGTGTCCGATTGGTCCAAGAGTCGCTTCTCGCGCGGGTGCTCGACTATCCGGTCGCCTTGGATGAATGCGTTGAACCCATGATTGAGGTACGTCTTCCATTGCTCTTCCTCCATTTCGAATCCTCTCAAGTGTGTGGCTGTGTGGTTTGCTCGTCTAGGTCGGGTATTTCCTCATGCGCCCAAATGGCTCCCGGCAGCTCCTCCTCTCGTACTGTGCCAGTGCACTTCCGTCCCATGAAACGCGCGTCCGCGCCCATTTCCGCCAGTATCAGCAGCGCTTCGACGCCAGTACGTTACAACTCGCCATTGACAGGAGTCGTCTTTCGTAGACCCGCATCTTTCTGTACAAGAGCGACGTTTCCCTTTCGATAAAAGAACCTTATCTCCCCCCTTCTTCCTGACGGGTCAACTGCAACAGTTTTGAAACGGCCCTTCAACCAGGCGGAAGATGTGGAAACCAAGCGACGCGCACGCCGCATTTGGCACGACCACAAGCCGCACGGAGCGACGCCTCGACGTACAGAAGGCGATAGGCGCGAGGGCGACGCGTGGCCCGAAGCATGAGCGCGGGCAGTGGCTACAATGACTGGGAATCCGATCTGTCGTCCATCATCGAGAAGACCAACCAGAATCTCAAGCTACTGCGCCGCATTGGGGAAAAGCGGTCGGATCTGAGCGGCAGTCAGGCCTACGACGTGTCCACGACAGCTTCGGTCCGACCTACGTCCGCTGCACAAATAGCTTCCGAGATGCGTTCGTTTGCCAGTAGTATCTCGAGTCGATATGCGGCTGAAGATGCGGCCACTACAGCGAGAGCGCGGAGTTCGACTGGTATTCCACGCGCTACTGCTACTGCTACTGCGGCGGCGGCATCTTCACGCAAATTAAATAGGAGTAGTAGTGTTGGTGTCGATGCGAGAGCACGCGCAAGAGAGTCTCTGATCATCAGACCGCCGGCACCAACTCAGGCTTTTGCCGCGTCATCCGACGGCGAGCCAGAGGGTGACGAGCGTCTTGGATCTCCCCGTTCTCGTCATGGTGTTGGCTCAAGATCGAGCAGTATCAAGCGCGCCTCAAGTGTCACAGGACGTGCCAAGTCAAGTGGTTCAAGCCGCGCGACAATGAATACATCAAACGATGTGCGATTCAGTAGCAGCGATCAAACGGCAGCTGCAGTTGAAGAACTTCGCAAGTCGCTGGAGGTCCATATTGCGTCACGATCAAGCACTTTCGAAAAGGCGCTGAGTGACCTCCGAGTGGATATGTCGGGGGTGACAAATGAGGCGAACGCACTCGCAATGAGGATGAATGAACTGCGAGACTCTGTTGTAACCAAAATGAGTAGCTTGTCTAGTCTCACTCAAGCCTCCTCGGAGCATGGCGAGTCAATCGGAAGACTTGAGAAGCACAGTGCAGTTCTTTTGGGGTGGAAAGTTGGCGTTGATCAAGATCTCTTCGAGATTGCGTAAGTGGTGCACGTTGATAATATTTTTCGTTGTTCAATTGCTGATGCGTTTAAGTTATGCAGAAACAAGATGAAAAGCTTCGCTTCAATCCAGGACAAAATGACATCACTCGAAGGCCATTTGGAAGCCCTCGGTACGACAATCAAAACCACTCATCGAGCAGGAAGGTACGATGAGAAGATTGACGAAGTCAAGGATCGCGTTGCTACGTTGGAGCGTCTCACTGCACAGCAATTGGATACAAAAGCTGTCGAACATACTGTCCAAATGCGGGTGACAAGGGAGATAAATGAGCTTGAAGGCAGAATCAACCAGAGCCTTGCATTTCTTGCACAAAAGCTCGAAACAAAGCTGCAGACTCTCGAGAAGGCAGTTGCGTCTGACAGAATTGATGCACTCGCAGCGCTAAAAAATGATCTAGTTGAAGATATCGACAAAGTTGAGTCAAAGGCTGTAAAGAAGCAAGAATTAGCAGCTTTGCAGAACGCACACTCACAAATGAAAGAGGACATTGCTCATTTCCAGCTCTTTTTCGAGAGGCAAGACAAGAGATTTCAAGAGCTTAAGCAAAACGCTACACAGATCCGTGACGAGCTTGTTGAAACGAGGCAAGAACTCACGAAGGCTCTGCATTCTCAACAGCATCGAGTATCCACAACACTAGAAGAAAAGGTCGCTCAACTCACTGTCGTTTCGAAGGATAAGAATGCAAAAGTCGAGCAAAAAGTGGGGCAACTCGAGAAGCGCCAGAAGAAGCTCGAAGACCAATGCACTGCACTTCAGGAGGGTCTCAACAAAGTGAAGCGAAACGCAATCAGCCAGCGAGCAGCAGATTCTGTATCACAGCAGCGGGAGAATGAGAAGCTGCGACAGCGATTAGTGCGATCACTAGCTGAACTGGAGCAGATTCATTCCACGAGACTGGAGGTTGAACGAACGTACGAGAGCAAGGAAAAAGTACTTCAAACCAAACTCAAAGAGCTAAAGACACAAGTTGACGACCAGGAAAGGGCAAGAGAATCTCAGCGAGCTGAACTCACACAGGCAATACAGAACGAGTCAAAGCAGCTTGGTATTGTACAAGGCAAAAATGCCCTGCTAGAGAAGCTACTTGAGAAAGAAAAGGCCGACAGAGAGAAAAAGACGGAGCAGCTTCACAAGTCTCGACTCGAGATGACTCAGATTCGACAAAAAATGCGCGCTCTCGAGAACGAAGTCGACAAGAAAATGCAAAAGCTCAGCTCCGAACTTCATGCAAAGCAATTGCAAGTGGACACTCTTTTGAAGAGGCTCAAACGTAGTGAAGATGAAATTGCAAAACTGGATGACAGTGCGAAGCGGGAAAAAAGACAGTTATCCAGAACGAAGGAACTTAAACAGCAAGAGCTGCATTTGGCGTATCTGAAGTTAAAAGAGTTCGAGAAAATGGCCGTGAATGCCGCTGCGAAAGATGCAGCGCTGGCGTCGGAGCGAGGTGCCGTGAGTATGGCTCAAATGAGCGAGCTGGACGTGAAGTGTAGGGAACTTGAGCTTGCACTTGGTGAACGTGAGGCTGATTTGAAGGATCTGAAGACTGACATCGAAAAGCTCACGGCTGAGCGGGATACAGTTGTCAAGAGGCACAAGGAAACTATGGATACCACACTCAAGGATATAAGTGAGGAGTTTGAAGCAAAGATACACGAGCTAGAGCTCTGCGCGCGAAAGAAAGACGACGATATTCGGCGGTTACAAGAAAATCTAGTCGAGCGAAGTGAGCTTCTAGCCCTTGAAGGCATGTTGTCTTCACTACAGAACGAAAAAGAGTCCCTCGTAGAGGAGTTGAGAAGCGAACAACGAAAACTCGATGAATCCGAATCGCTACTGCGTTCAAACTACAAAGTGGAGATAACACAGCTGACGGAACAACTAGAGGAACGCGTGCGAGAGATTCAAGAGGCTCATTGCGCACTCCAGGAATGTCGCAATAGGATTGGATCACTAGAGGAAGAAATCGGGAGCAAGGAGTTGGCATACAAAGATGAAATTGCTCACCTCTCGAATGAGCTAAGAGCTTCAAAGAAAGAGGCTGAACAACTCATACAACAGAGCAGTGAACTTGAAGACGAAAAACGCCTCGTCGATAGGAAAATCGAGGAGGTAGAGCTTCAGTTACAAGTTGCATCTCGTCGTGATGAACAGCGACAACAGGAGATAGATGACTTACGCCAAGACGTGGAAACCCTGACATCTGAACGTCAAACACTTATTCAAAGCCTAGATATCAAGTCAAAACAACTGGATGAACTGGTTCATTCTGAAGAACTTTGTCGAGCTCGACTTGCTGACGTTGTGAGAGATCAAGAAGAGATGAGGGTTCGATTGGAAGGAGAATTGGAAGAGTTGAGGACAACCCTTTCCGTTCAAAGTGAGTCAAGTGTCACTGAACGACGAAGCCTAGAATCAACAGTCGACACACTAAGAAAACAACTTGAAATGGCAAAGAGAGAGTCAGAGGAGGGAGCCAGCTCCTGTGATGATCTCCAATCGGAGATTCAGAGACTGATTGATCAACTGTCCCAGGCTCATGATCGCGAGCTTCATTTGGATTCAATACTTTCAGCCATTATTGAGGAAGTTACTGCACTTTCCGTCGTCTCTGCTGCTGAATGTCAGACGGATCCAGTATTAGCAATTCGGAGACACGCTGAGGCAGCTGCTATGAATGTGAACAAACTTGACAGTCTTGTCGAAGAACATCAAGCCGTAATGGCTGATGCAGCATCGCAGCGTGCCCGAGCCCATCAATTGAAGCTTGAAGTCGACGAGCTTTCCAGTCAAATGGAGCAAGTCCAGGCTTCAAATTGCCAGCTCAGAGCAGAACTTGAGGCTGTATATGCAGAGTCCGCACGACTCAGTGATCAATCTGGTCGCTTGAACGACGATATTCTGAAACTGCGAGAAGAGAAATGCTCACTACTCGAGCAAGTCGAAAAGTTGACGACCGAATGTGAAAATGTTGATGCTACTGCGCAGATTGAACGAAACGAGAAGGACTCCGAGCTTGCAAAGTTGCGTGACGCTAATGCCAAATTGGAAAATACCATCCAAACTATTCGTGACACTATGGAGCGAATCGAGGCGAATAAAGCCCTGGAGTTGGATACTTTGACGGCACAGCTCCAAGAGTTGGAGGTACAGCTTTTAACAGCTACGAACGACTTGTCGTCGGAAGTACCCACGGCCGATAAGGACTTTATCTCAAATCAGCAAATAATTGCTAGTCATGGTCAGGCCATCCGAGTCATGTACTCGAAACTATTGAGTGGGTGCAGTGTTGTTGACATTCATGAACTGAAGGCTGCCATTACTGGGACGGAGTCGAAGCTACAGCAGCTTCGCGATGAGTACACCGGAGAGCGACAACAATGTAGTGACGAGGAAGACGAACTTTTGTTCAGTTTAGACTTCATGGAGTCCTTGCTGAGCGAGTCAAACGAAAGCACTTGGAGCGGATTGGCTACCAAATATGTCAGGGTAGTACCGAGTCTGGTGTCACGATTGCAGCGTGTACAACAGCTCTACATAGAAGTACTCCAACAGTCAACTGTATACGATTCTGATTCTCAGTGCCGACCTGATGAGAACGCCAATCCAGACACCCAAGATGGACTTATTGGTAGAACAGATAACCGAACTGATGAAAGCGGTCCAGATGAGATTTTTGACGAAGACTATGGCTCAATGGACGAAGATGAGCAGTGCCCAGCGGAAGAATCAACCTCTCAGAGCATGGTAGATACATTTCAAGCAGATCCGCACTCACAGGACATTTCAACAAGCGATACAGATGATAGCGGATACTCACCAGGATATGCCGACAATGGCAGTAGAGCCGAAAGAGAGATGTCAGCCTCTGGGAATGCGCAAGACTCAGGTAGCACTGACGTTCTCAATATGACGACTTCAGTACTGACGGTAGACCTTCAGTCAAGAACCTCAGATGGGACGGCTCAGTTGGCTGAGCACGATGAGCTTTCGGTCCCGCCTCAGTGCATTGTACCGTGCACAGCGTTGCTACACAGTCCAACGTATTGCCTTCGAGAAAGCACATTCACACCATTACCATCTTCTACGATGACCGCCTACACAGGAAAGAATGATTCGATGCACATGGCGACCAAAAGTGAAAACACTGGTGACAACTTGAGAGACACGGATGGAAGCTTGAGAGAAGGAGATGATGAAACTGACGATGCAAATGAAATGCCCGAGTCATGTGACATAGACGGAGAAGAAGAGGATGCGGAATCTCTGTCTCAGTCGCTGGAGTCGATGATCCGCCTAGTTGGTGGTGAAAATGATCAAGACGCCGGTTCCGATTGTGGAGTCACATCACCCAAATATGGAGCGAACAGTGACCATTCTACTAAGAGTGAACATCAGGCTCTTTAAGGCAAATGGCTGAAATCACCGATGAAGGTATCGCTGACGAAGGCTCAGAAGATGATGAAGACAGTTTTGATGGTTCTCTTAATGTATCCTCCGATGGAACGCATTTTGTTACCGGTTCAGCATCACCACTACAAAGTGAGACGGGTAAATATGGATCGAGTGAGCTCGATGCGGATCAGATAAACAGAGACATACCTGCAGGAGATTCAAAGACGGCTTCAACTGATGTCTGCACAGAAAATAATCGACCTCAACCAACTACTCTTCACTCTGCAGTGCGGGTGGATATGGGAGATGATCGCTCCGATAATGAAGATGACATGGAGGGCAGCGAAGGCACTGACAACGAACCGGACAACAAGTCGGTTTCATCACACGGTGATGATGATGTTCTAAGCTCGCAGTCTTGTGATGATAGCACATCTGACGACCAATGTATCATATCGGGAGACCAGTTTACACAAGGCAACCACACAGCATCGCTCCAAAGTAGACGTCACGACACAAGCGTAGCTTCAATGATTGATGCGCTCATGCCTACTCCGAATCTCACTCAAATCACATCATCATCGCAGTTCAAGGGTGATGGCGATGACTATCGACATGTTGAACTCGCAATGGGCATCAGTCAGAGGGCAACTTCAGGCGAGAGCAGCAATACCGATATGGGTGATGCTGGATCAGATTTGAACGAGCAGAGCTCTGATACCGAGAATCATCGAGGTTGTTCAGAAGAAACTCTCAATTCATGCGAAGACTCTCCGGAACGGTTGCTCTGTCATGAGTCGATGATTCCTTCAGACATTCGCTCGGTGAACGCTGAAGCAGGTCCAGATCAATTAGCGGCAATTCAGTGTTCATCACATGTAGCGCTTCTGAGCAATCGGCGCTATGGAGAGGATAATGAAGAAGATGCCATTTATCACGATAATGAAGAAGGGCGTGAAGAGTCAAACGCCTATGAAGGGTTGATTCACGACAGGATTGATTATGATCACTCGGGCACTGACTATGCTGATGTGAACGATGAGGTAGAAAGCAGCAGAATGGAAGTGAATGATGGAACCACTGATGGCAATTCACCAGACGCACTCTCATCCACGTTGTCGACCGATACGTCAGCTCGATCTCAACCCATGTTTGGCACATCGCTTCGAATGGAAGACGATGAGGATGAAAGTGATGACCTGATTGACTCTTCAGAGTCCGAAGATGATGCCCAAATCAGCCATGAAGATGACGAAGCAGAGTTTGTTGTTTCTCCAACACAGCAACATGTTCATGATATCCAGCCACGAATTGGAGAGGCAGGAGAGCCATCTACAGATGATGTCATGAATGATAAACTCGACGCACGCAGCTCACATATGGACGAAGAGAGACTTGATAGTGTAAGTCAAGAAGATTCAGCGTGTGATGAGTTCGATGACGAGTGCTCGATCGACAGCTTTGGTAGTGGTGACGGAGAGCGAGAAACTACTAGTGGCATCAGCACAAGACCAAATGACTCTTCTTCTTATGGGGTCCAGGACCACGCGTATGGGGGAACCAGCAGCTCTCTCATGAAGGCACTTCACGCCACCCGTTCCCTTGGCGGCAGAGCATTGGACGAAATCGATGACGATATGGATGAAGTTGAGAGGCTTATGGCGTCCCAAACCTTGCAGTTCAAGTCACAGGCATTATCAGAGGGCAGCCTAAAACGAGATGCTTATGATGATGGTGGTGATCTTGGCGAAGATCAGAATAGTGAGGATGATGGTAGCACTCTTCACCAGACATCCAAGGAGAAGAATGATGGCGACGGAAACGCCGCCAATGATGGTGGGATCACTTACGAGGACAAAGCTGATGATCAGCTGGATGGAGAAACCTTTGTACTTCGCGATGAATTGAATTCGGAAGAATTCCATGTAAACAGCGACCACAAAATTAACTTCGAATCCGATCGACAGCACGATGACTATGACGAAACAAACGCCCAAAGCACTAGATCGTCTGGTCCAGACACCAGTGGTACCGTGGATACCGATTCAAACCTGACGCACCAACAGCCCTCTCCAACAGAAGGCATCGAAGATGGCGACAAAGTTGAGGAAGAATCTGATTCTGATGGAGAAGGAGACGAAAATAACGGCGACATATCCATTCAGACAAAACCAAATTATGTCGGTGCTCGATTAGACAGCATCAGTTTATCGGGCCACAAAGTCGGTCTCGAGGATGCTTCTGAGGGTCATATTTCCGAAGCTGATGACCTTCAGAGGGAATATGAAGACGGTGGTGACATAGACGAGATTTCAGACGCTGTTGATTCATCCTTTGGTGAAGGTGATCTTGAGCAGCTACTGGAAAGCCATCGAGACGAGCATAGTGATGATGCTTTTGGCAACAAGAGACATCAGGTCCAAACGTCGATTGAGTTAAGGAATGGGACGACACATAAGCATGGACCTGGTGGAGAGTCGACGGACCACGAAGGAAATGAATCTGCCATGCAAGGACATCAGAGGTCACTTGAATCGCTTTCTCACGACGTTCCAAGAGAAGGGTCCTCATCTGCAATTTGTGAAAATCTTCGTGATGATGAGGCCGATTTGGAACAGGACCGCGGAGTTGGTGCATCATCATTTGACGACGATGAACTGGAGGTTGCTATCCTCACGGGAATCAATAGTGGTATTACATTTCGAGAAATGGAATCTCACACCGATATAGGAGCCTCTTCACTTTCAATCACCCGCCAGTATCGAGCTGATGATCCCGACCATCGCATTGAGGAGACTAAAGAAACTATGATCCAGCGGACTCAGCATGAGGAAAGTAGCGGAGATAATGAGGATGCGGACAGCATTGATGAGACATCTGAAGCATTTGGGTCATCGTTCGCAGATGATGACCTAGAAAGGGCGCTTCAAGGTCGCTCTGATTCCAACCGCGATTTCAGTGATTCGGCTCAAGACACATCAGGGATCCCTGTTTCGAATCGTAAGGATATTCAAGTGAAGAATTCTGGGGGTAGCAACTCGTCCGATGTTCTAGGTGTAGCACACCGTTCACGAGCTCGGGACGATGAAGACTCTGACGAAGATGAAGAACCTCTTCAGCCGTCGTTCTCTCCAACTGCAACACCTGCACCCAGCAGTTTCTTAATGGGCGGGGGATTCTGCAACCGCTACCATCGCTAACTGGATTGAAGAAACCAACGTTGAATTTGGGGCGCACTCATATTGATTATGATGAAGATGATGAAGATGACATGGACGAAGTTGAGCGATTGCTACTGGAGCAAACAAGCATGAAAACAGTTCTTCAAACTGGAGTAAAGACGTCTAATATTGGTACGAGGCGTTTTGAGGTCGACGAGGACGATGATTTTGATGCGCCATACACCGGCGCACCTGAGACTCCTCTTCGACGAGCTGACTTGCCGATTGCTCATGACGACGACGATGAATTTGCGCACTTTGATCGAGATGAGGACGGCGACGACGATGATCATAAGACAAACCGTTCTGACCTCATCGATCAAGATGGCTCGTTGTCTTACGCTGCTAGCTCCGCCCCTAGCAGTCCATCCCGAATCCCCATTATGCCGGGCAGTTCGCTTCTCAAAAAGGATGCAATGTCGACGGTCACCCGACAGCAGTCTCCGGTACAACGGCAACGGATGGCAAGTGAGAACAGCGAAGATGATGGAGCCGATGCCTATTTAGAGGAATCGTTTGATTTGGAAGAGTCGATCCAAGAAGACGATGAAGATGCTTGAAATGTAATGTCTACAGCCCTGCTTGCACTTATCTCTGCTGCGGCTGCTTGAAGGAGGCGATTTTCGAGGCGTTGCGCCTGATCGTGTGAGTCTTCTTCCAACTGTCGCTGCAAGAAGAGTGCAAGTGTGTGCAGTCGCGACTGGTTGCTGGGGAGTATTTTGTCAAGAGGACGGATTTCGTAGCTTCCAGCCGCCTCGAAGTGTACTCGTGGGCGCTGGGTGTGCTTGGAGAGTGTTCGCAAGCGACACCAGGCCTCCTCAAGGATCACGAAGCCGTCCAGAAGATTACTGGGGTCGCTGCCACATGCGAATGCAATCGAGCTGAGCAAAATCACGACTTCACCGTTGCGGTCAATTATACGGCGCAATAATACCCCTCCATGGGCCTCGAACCCTCCGTATGGTCGAGATACACGGATCCACAGCGGCGACTTGATGTCTGTGGTGGTAACTTGAACCTCCTACAACAATCCGTCAACAACGTCAATCGATGAAACAGAGAAGCGGTATCTCACCTCAAACAAGTGGCATCGCTTCTGTAGAGAATCGACGAGCGTGAGCTCCCAGCATTGCTGCGCGACGGTCGAGAGCTGGAACGGCAGCATGTGCTCTTCCCTCAAGTGCACCTGCATCCCGCCAAAGACTGTCGACTCCACGTTCTGCTCTTGATTCAGTGCCCCCACACGCTCACTGTTCTGAGTTGACTGAAGCAGTGACTGTGCGTAGATCGCGATGATCCTCTGTTCTAGGAACTCGGCGACAGAAGCACGAGGGGCGATGGGGCTCTTTAGTGAGCTCGTCAATTCGTGCTGAAGAATGCGAACGTGATCCAAAACCAGCGTCATCAGGCGCTGTGCCTCCTGCTTCTGCTCCAACAACGACCGACGCAGCTCCACATTGCTGTTCTCTGCCGACGCGCGCTGGTTCGCTTGGGAAGTCGCTACGATGCGCCACATTTCCTCCATCTCAGACGACACATGAGCCCGACTCTTGCGTCGCTGGAGGCTCTTGAGCTGCAGCTGCAGACGCGCGACCACCACGCGCAGGCGCTGCAACTCAGGAGCCGCTGTCTTGCCTCGACTCCTCCTCCTCACGCGTCCATTACTCTCCTCCGTCGTGGCGTCAACCTGCATCTCCTTCGATTACTCTGACTGTTGAATTGAAGCCAAGTCGAGTTTCTGTCAATAGTAATACTGTGAAAAGTAATATACTACAGCAACGTAGCACCATAAATCCCACATGTCCAATGAAAAAACCTCTGTGTATTGATATTCGATGTCATGTAATATCGAACGTCACTTGCCAATTGGCGAAACCCTGCTATTTTTCTCATAGTTGCTGTATCAAGTGAGAGGATGTTGACCTGTCAACGCAGTCACCTTCCACATCACCACCTGCATCATCATGGCATCCGCTTCGCCTCTCGGCGCTGCGTCGTCGCGTCCCGAGTCGCCACATGACGCGGCGTCTGCGTCCGATCAACGCCGACCCATGAGCTTCGACTGCAACATCTGTCTGGACGCCGTGACGAGTCCCGTCGTGACGCTCTGCGGCCACCTCTACTGGTACGTCGCCCGCCCTCCTCTCGGTCTCGCTCGTCTTCTCATCACGTCTCTCTCCAGTTGGCCGTGTCTCTACCAGTGGATGACGTCGCACTCCGAGTGCCCCGTGTGCAAGGCAGGTATCAGCGAAGACAACGTCGTGCCTGTCTACGGCCGAGGCGCCGAGTCCGTGGACCCTCGCGACCAGCCACAACCGCAGACACATCCGCTGCCCGAGCGACCACGCGGCCAGCGGCTTGACCCTGAGCTCCTCCGTAGGCGTCGCCCTCGCAACGTACGAACGCTCCTTGTGCCGTCGTTGAGGCTCCAACTGACTCGAGATTTTGCATTGCACCAGCCCCTGAACGGCGCCTTCACGTCGTCCCCGACGCTCGGCATCTTCCCGGCCTTCTTTGGTGGCGGAGGTCCTTTTGTGCGTGGCTCTGTGATGCGTGGACGCATCGCCTGTGGCTGACACGTGCCTCTTTTGACGACAGGGCCCCATCCCATCACCCACCCACCGCCCGGACGGCACACCACTCACCCCAGTGGAGGCCCAACAGCAGATACAGCAGGCGTTCCTCTCCCGACTGCTGCTCATCGTCGGCAGCCTCGTGCTGCTCTGCCTTCTCACGTTCTGAGGCCAGTGGGGGGCACAGGTCTAGTCACGCCATTTATTTCCTCAATAATTCCGATGAGCCCCTCCCCCGTCGGCTTCTCCTGCTCTCCTGTGCTTGGTGCCTGCCGCGGCCTGGATTCGTCGACTGCCTGCTCCCCCGTGAGACGTCTTGGGCGGCACGTACGGAGCGGCTAGTTCAGGAGGAGCGTACTCGTTGACAGGATGGAACCCGTGAGGCAGTGGTGCCACCGGCTTCTTGGTTGTACTGAGGAACGGACTGTGTGCGGCGACGCCGTACCCTCCCTTGGGCGGCGAGTAGATCTCCATGGAGCTCTGTAGACTAGCAGTCGCTTTGTGCGGCTTTACCGTGGATGCAGGATACACCCGCGACTGCTTGGTGCTTGTTTTGGTCGGCGTGCTGTTGCTTGGCTTGCCGTACGACGTCGGTGGCGGTCGCTGGGGCAACGATGAGCTGAACGGCGACTGGATAGACTGCTGCTGATGTGGCGGGTGCAGTGCGCCAGGTACGGTGGGCCTCGCACCGTGAGAAGTGAGTGAGATGCGTTGGTGCTGGTAGTGCATCTCCATGTGGTCGTTGGCCACTGGTAAGACGGCTCCAGCCTTCTTGGGGTTCGTGACTTGTGTGACAGGGGCTGTGGACGCGGACGAATCGACACTGACCGTAGACGTGGAACTGGACGACGGCGTCATGAGGGACGACAAGGTCGGAAGTACAACACCGCCATTTGCCTGTGAAGAAGAGGAGGAGGCGCCGAAGCCGCCTGGCCCAAGTGCTGGTTTCTTCGGCATAACAACGTGCGACTTGTCCTTAGGCATGTTCACAGTCATAGGTTTGAAACTGGGCTTGAGAACGTATGGAGGAGCCTGAGCGACCCCCTGCTGCGTGACTGAAGGCGCTTGGTCGTTGCCTCCACTACTGCTGAAGTAGGAGAAGTCAGTGTCGTTGCCTCTCGAAGGCGGCGGCTGGTGCTTCTGCGTCCGTGTCCTTTTCTTCCGCAGCGACATGGTGTCGTTCAGGTCTCTCTGGATCGCGTCCTCGAGCTCACGCTCGAATGTCGGCGCGACGTTCTCAAAGAAAGGGTGGTTCAGTAGCTCAGCGCATGTCCATCGGTCCAGCGGCTCTTCCTTGATGGTCTGCTTGAGCAGGTCGAGCGAGTTCTTGTCGAACTGTGGGAACCGCGCCTCGAGCGGCTCTCTCTCCGTGGCATGGGGCAGTTTCACACCCACATACAGCGAGTTCTTCTTGAACAACTCTTGTTGTCGCGGCGTGATCGTTCCGAGGCACTTGATGATATGGTACAACTGGTCAATGTCCGAGTCTCCTGGAAACAGCGGCAGTCCGGTGGTGATCTCGGCGAACATGCAGCCGATCGACCAGACGTCAACGGCTTT
>KE464286.1:1257-22633 GCA_000387445.2 Pythium aphanidermatum DAOM BR444 | reverse complement strand
TCTTCACGCATGGTACTGAGGTGATACGGACGCCACAACGGTGAGGTTCGGAATGGATCAATTGCAGCACAACGCATTGCTTGACTCACCTGGGATGAGGCACGTCGCCACGAGCTCAAACTTATTGTCAGCGAACGTGCGGCCGTGAGCCGCGTACGCCGAGAAGAGCAGTCCGACGCGCACGCGCTCGCGCTTGAACTGTTCGATCATCTCGGCCGTCATACCGATCTTGAACTCGCGCATCGTGGCGCTCGCCGGCTCCTGCTTGCGTGCTACTTTGCGTGGTGCACTGGTTTCTTCCTTGTTGCTCTGCTTCGCCGGGGCCACAAGGCGGTAGCTGAGCGTTCGCGGCAGGAAGAGCGGGCTCTTGAGATGCTCGATCTCGAGCTTCTTATAGAGCGCCGTGGGCGCATGGAACGTCGCTGCGAACTCCTCCTCCATCTCCTCCTGTCGTACGCGCAGACGTCGCTCCTTCGTCGCCGCCTTGCGCTCGTCCTCGCGCTTGCGCTTGCCGCCAGCGTCGTGGCCGCTGCTGCTCATGCTGCCTGGTTCCCGCCGTCAGTGGGCGGGAAGCCACGGCAGCGTGGAACACATGCACGTACTGCATTCCCTGCGTTGAAGGGTACATCGCCTCAGATCTGAGCTCCCTCGGTTGTCTGATAAATGGATCTTGAAGTGCCACCAGATTCGACCAATGAACGCCAATGGAATGCGACTGCACGGAAAAAGCGGCCGCCCCACTCGCCGCTCTATGCCTCGGGACGACTCGGCGCTCGGTCTCTCGCTCGCGCGCCGCCGCCTGCCGTCCATGACGTCGTCCAGCAGCAGCGCACCATTGCGCAGCGTCTCAGCGCGGCCGCTCGCGCACATCTCCACCACAGGTGCCGACACGTCCAGTGGCCCACCGCCTCAGCCTCCTCCTGACGCCCAAGAACACCAAGATGTGGTCAAGACCGCGGCAGAAGATCCGACGCTATCATCGTCCATGCGCTCCTTTGCCGTCATCGTGTGTAACGAGTGCTTGTACCTCGAGTTCCCGGGCTGTGATGTTCATGGTGTGCTCTACACTGAGCGTGCACCGCCCGAAGACAAGGCATCAGGCTCGCCGTCGCCGTCAGCATCGCCATCGGCATCACCACGCAAGAGCAGCGTACCCAAGTTGCATGCCAAGTGCCCCAAGTGTACGGCAGCGACCAATAACGTGCGCCCCTTTCGTGAGGGTTGTCGGCGGTGCAAGGCCGCCACGTCGGTCCACATGTGGTGCTCGACCCTGGGCGAGATTCGCTTAGCGCACGAGGCGTTTCCGACGGGTTGCGACGAGACGGAGCACAGTACACTCATCTGTGAGCTATGCCAGAGCGTTGTGTTCCCTCGGGCGAGGGAGACACTGACAAAGCGGACGAGTGAGCACGCGATGACGTCGATCAATGGTAAACCCCTCCAAGTTTCCAACTTTCAGCTCAGCATGCCACACGTCGAAGGATGTCCACGCAAGGGCATGCCGCTGCAGACGATGGCCGTGCAGCTCACCAAGAGTGAGCTCAAGTTCGTTCTGGAGCGCATCGAACAGTGCCCTTTCACCACACGCATCCTCGGGGGTCCACAGTACCGCACTCGCAAAGTTGAGATCATCACGCAGCAGAACAACCTGCATCAGGTGCGATATACTCGATCACTCTAATCGGATGTGGGACTGAGCAGTAGTCTGCGGCGTCAGATTTACTTGCGTCTGTTGAGCAAGGTCGTCGAGACATTCGATCCACTCAACCCCAAGGCAGCGGAGCCGCTCCAAAAGGCACTACTTACATTTCATTTTAGCATCATGGTTACTTATCTAACCGCCTGGTCTGTAGATCACCGCGATGTTCGATCGTATGGAGCCGCTCTCCCTCTTTCGCGAGTGGTCACCACCACGTGTGCTTTCAACAGCCCAACACAATGCTGCACGAGTTGAAGCGAGCTCGTTCTTCGACGACCAGCACAAAGCCGACAAGTAGGATCCGAATGCTTTACTCACTTATCATGACCAGTTGATTGACTTCTTGCTGCAGCGCTCTGACTAACAATCGTGAGTACTGGCGTCCGTTGAAGTCGCCACAGGACTCGAGTGTCGCTCCTGCAATGCCAAGCGAGTACATTCTGTTCCACTTCAACCCACCTGTAGCAATTGCTGCAATCAATGTGCGGTGGCATACTGACTTGGTGCCAACAAAATACTCCGTCGCCGTAACAACCGAGTCTGGAGCGTCTGACACAGTGGCGGTGATAGTCGATGGTCGTGCGCGCCAGTCAGTTCCATTTGCCCAGGTAAGGCTCCTCATCGATCGTAACAGTCCACTTAGCTTATGCCTGAATTTGAACTGAGCGAAGCGGTTAGCAGTCACGAGTGTACGATTGACGGTATACGGCGGTGAGTTCAGGTGATCGCTGGTGCTCGCAGCATGATTCTAACATGTGGTTGTGTTTCAGACGCATCGTGTGGACTGGAGTACGCTGAGTTCCATGAAGCTGGAATAACTGGGAGCCACATCTCCACGGAGAAGATGCTTCATGATTTACAGCAATGGCTTCTCAAGGCTGCGGTGTCACCCATTGATGATGTGCGAGACGCATCCCTCCATGCGCTGCTGAAACTCACTCTAGCGTCCGGATCTCTATGTGGTCTAATGCAACTGGTGACTGCGTTGACACTGAACATCGTGTCTGCAGAAGCTGAGCTTGGTTTGAAGTCATTGACGAAGCACTTTGACGAACAGGACTGGATTCGATTGGATCGAATGTCGCCGGCATTGCAAACTTCCGTTAGGGGATTTTTGGCCCAGTTTGCCCAGCAGGCTCTGGAAATCATGGTTGCTCACGATGGACACTCGTCTGGAGGAGAGAATTCATTCATTGAGAAACTAGTAGTGGAGGAAATCAAGCAATCAGTGGGCCGTACCGACTCGCCGAGCACTGCGTTCTCCCAGTCAACGACGATTCGTGTGCCTTCACCTAAAGCAACGGCCGTATGGAATGAGGTTCGTAGACTCTTTAGATACGTATCTACGTCGGCTGATATGTGAGCGATGGCATGGTGCTAATCAGGTCGACCAAAGTGACAGCCCACTGTACCCTTTCATGACGATGGCAGCATGCCAAGACCGATTCATGAACTGCATAACACGCCGATCCCAGGTATGGAGTGTTAAAGCTCATTCACTTTTCATCAGTCTGAGATGTGTTGAGCTGTAGCTTGGAATGGTAATCTTGACCATTCTGAACGAGCTCTCAGCGTGGCAAATGAAGCGGATGCAGAAAGCTGAGGAGTACGCTGGAAAAAAAGAAGAGGAGTTGATGCAGTTGGAGGATGTGTTCTCTCTCGAAGTACGGCCGCACTTTTTCGACCTATCCCATCGCTTGTTGTGCCATGTGTTGTCGTCATGGATCGCATCACCCGTAGCATCCACCATCAAACCCATGATGGCCGGGTCGGAGTATCAGTTGCCTAACAACGATGAAGAAGAGAAGAAGGAAGATGAACTCGCGGCATTTGATCAAGAAGTTCGAGAGACGGTGAATACGATCGACTTGTACAACATGTTGATGCATTCGTTCGATGAACTTGGTGTGTCTCTCTCCGAGATTGGGCTTTTCACTTCAAGTGACGCCCACCGCAAGTCAAACTTTTCACCTGATGCTGTATGTGTCTGCATCCTTCAGGTAAGTGCTTGCTGTCGAGTTATGCTTTGAAGAGAACAAGTGGTGATAGTTTCGATGATTAGCTAATTACGTCCAACCTTCGCCGCTTAATACTGTCTCGAGTGGATCCACTGGAGATTGGTATACAGCCCGCTCTTTTCAATGATGAAGGCATGCTCTCTGCACCACCAGCACTTGAGCCAATGGTTTCGACACTTGAACAACTCATATCTCTTGGAGCAAAGCGGTCGGACAATTTCTTTCCGATCTCCCTCAAGGCGGCAGCTGCAGTCGAGGTTGGCATGGAAGCGTTTTATCCATCCGCTCACCAGCGAACCAAGCTTCTCACTACGCGGATGGGCACGGGTGCAACACTGGAAGTCCAAGTCCGTTGGCCAGTGCAAGAACGAGATCAGGAGGATCCACGCTACGAGCGTCTGATCCTGATGCTGCAATTTGAGTGTATCCGTGCAGGCTTCGTGCACGCCATTCGAGGGACGTGGCAGTTCTTCATGCATCTCATCGTCCAAGTGCCTGAGATGCGTGACACTGAGTCGGTTCTACAGAATCACTTCGCGCCATGTATCCAGCAGGCTGGGTTTTCGTCCTGGCAAGTCGTTGCTGGTGCACAGGAGATTTCAATCAACCTCCAGCGCCATCTTCATTGGAACCGTGTGGAGAAAATGTCACATGACTCAGGGGCTGGATGGATCCGTGTGTACCCTCGTGACGTTGCCGGTTTTGATGAAGTGCTGGAGGATGTTGATCTGTTCCTTCAAGAGCACGACAAACGAAACGCTTCGAAGGCATCTTCAAGACCTTGAAATAGATCAGGTTCAAGCTCGATGTTAATTAAATACGATGTGACTTCTGATATCACTCAGTGAGCAAACCGTTCGAAACAGGTTTTTCCACCCCGCGTGCAATCAAGGTAACGGCAGCTTTACCGTTTACTGTATACGCCACTAGACACGTAGCAACTTTCCCTGGGGCCTTTGGTCGAAACGTGATCGGAACTTCTATAAACTTTCGTGCCTGCAAAGTCGTTGGCTGATAGAGGCATGAAAATGGCTCCTGGAGAGCCTGCAGAAACACTGTCATGGGGGAATCCGAACCGTTGCATATGTACACTGGAACTTGATGGGATTCTCCGACTAGGCAACTTCCGCATTCAACCGCACGAGCATGGAAGTACAACCCTCGACGATTTACTTTTTTTGTGTAGTAGAAGGAATCTGTTTGAGACGAAATCGCTTGCCGAGATCGAGCAACTTCATTAAATCGAGGGAGTGCTGCTAAAACGTAGCGGTCGATCACAACACTGATTTCTCTAGACAAAACGTCTCCGACGACGACTGTCACAGAGCCACACCAGTCTTCTCTTGAAGAATCCCGTCCGAAAGGGCGACACAACGGTGACACTTCTATCTGAACAGTCATTCCTGCGAACAAATCGCCTCTTGATGGTGTGAACAGAAGATGCTCATGGGAAGACTTCAGTTGGAACTTCAAGTGCTCAGAAGTGGTGTTGGAAATGCGAAGCATTTTCATGTCTCCGCTCCTTTCAGTGTCCATCGCGTTCTCGAAACGCAAGAATGTCGGGGAGATATGCACACGTGCTACTCCTTGCGAAGGCAGTTCCATCACTTGATTCTCTGATCGACTTTTTGCAGCAACTGTTCGATGGCGAGGTGGTAGTTGGACAGGGGGCTTATGTTTGATAGCATTTCGAGAAGGAAAATGCAAATCTCCTCGGACACTGGCCTCGATCAGAACTTCGTATGGTTCGTATAGTGAGTCGATACCAACAGCCCGAAACTGGAAGATACCGGCAACCACGCCCGGATTAACCGCTTCGAAAGTCACTTTGAACGCATTACTCGAGTTAGGTTGGAGCTCAAGAACTGCCGGGGTGACAGAAAACTGCTGGCAGCCTGTGCTGAGTGGGAGAAGGGAAACACATATCCTGCCCATTGAGTGACTTCCATTGGAAAAGACGATCTGCTCGCTCATGCTTTCGCCCACAGAGCATAAGAATCTCCTGCACCGCCTAGCCATCTACAAAATGCTTGTCAGAGGTAATCCTTACACGTTAGAGTGACGAGTGCGTACCTGTGTTGGCGTCGCAGTTGCCAGAGGGAGATTCGAGTTGTTGATGTTAGCACTAATGGAAAACTCACGCCGACGTTCGCCAAAAAGTCCGATAGCTTTGCTCCTGTCCTTGTTAGGCGGAGCATGTTTGCTGATGTGCTCACTAACTGCCGACTCCACCTGTGTGCCATGCGATTTTCGAGAGATGCGGGGTTGATATGTTGTCTGAGAACACATGACACATGGGATATGAGCATGGTAACATACTTTACATACACATGCAGACTTACCTCTCGCAGCTCGTCTTCTAAATCACTTGGTATTTGACTCTCATCGTCTCTTGGGATAGATCGAGCGAGGCCATCTTTCGCTTTCACGGTAAAACTAGGCGCGGAAAAGTCAGGATCCCTCAAATGCTGCCAACGATCGTTGCCCTCATCGGTCTGTCGACTGGAATTATCTCCTCGTTTCGAAGTGCGCTTCTGAAAGCGCTTATGCTCACTCCCAAACTCTTGAGATGTGTGATTCGAAGCATCAGCCTTTTCCTCGCTTCTCACAGGCTGCAGTGGTTCTTCGGTCTGAACACCGGTTTCACAATGCGAAACTGTGTTGGCTTGTAATGATTCGTTTTTGGTTCGGAGTCGCCTGTTTCGCAAATGCCCTTGATTTGTGTCGTCGCGAAGAGAACTGCCACTTTGGTCTTGAACTTCAACTGTACGGTCATACACGTTTACTGGCACAGGCGGTGCAAGCAATCTCGACCTGAGCTTCTCTAATGCGACATCTGTATCGCTGTCGTCACTCCCAGAGTCTGGAATTTGCAGCATCGATTCTATCTCGTGTAATGCTTTTCGAATCACCTTTGGGCCAGCCTGCATGGCTTTTTCTGCACTTGACGGTCTGTTCACATCTCGCATGTCCGGTACTTTCGCCAATGCTGAGGTGCGAGCTGCAACCAGTTGTTGGGCGTGCATGCTGTGGCTTTCGCGAGTAGAACTTGTTGAAGATGCCTTGCTGTTCGATAACGAGAAGTTGCTGTTGGGAAGGCGATTTTGCTCTTGTGATTGGAGATACTTGAGAGAGTTGGGTGTGAGAATAAGGCGGCTATCAACGTGAATATCATACTCAGATGATAGTGCAGTCTGTGGATTCTTGCACCATGTTAGTGAGCAGCCAAATAAACCACCCCAATTGGCGTGCCGACGTACCGATGCAGAGAAAGCAGGTGTGGTCATACCATTCGACTGGCTAGTTCGGCACTTGCTCTTTATAGGGGGCGTGTGGCTCACAGAAATCGACTTCTGTATGCATAGCGAGTTGAATATTTTGCAGCCGCAGCTACCCAGCATAGCTACTCACCCGTTGTTTGTGCTCCGGAGAAGAAAATTCGACTTTGTCCATGTTGCGTGATTTGGGCACGAATATGTCGCTGGGCCGCTGGGTCCTCATACCTTTGCCGTCGCTTGCGTTGTCAGCATCACTCCATTCAACACCTGCGTCTCCACCCGTCGCTTCACGCAGAAAGCTGTCTTCTCCAGGCTTGTGAGTCGCCATAAACGCCTCTGCCACAAGGTCGTCAGTTCACCCTTGACAACCACGAGAAAATGTCACCGCGCAACTGACCAGCATCCACAAATTCGTCGCTGTGCACGGAGCCTTCTTCCTCATACTCATCGTCTGCCTGCTCATACACTGAGTCCGGGGAAGGCTCTGACTCGTCCACAGGCAAGAACTCGTCTCCCAGCGACGGGAACGCGTCAAGCGTCGGCAGGTCGAAGGAGTCGCGTGCGCTCTGTCTGCTCGTGTTACTCTGGTCGGCCAGTTCGCGTCGCCAGGCGTCCTGAGGCCGCGCGCCGCCGACGTCTGCCATCGCCATCGCGTGGTTTCCCTTACTCTTGCTTTCAAAGTGTTGCGCGCGCGGGGAAGGGCGACCAAGGCGATGCAGCGACAGAGTGATGGTCACTTCAGCAGGTGGTTCAAAACCTACTGACTCTAGGTGGAATTCGTGGAGGTTCGAGGAACATGGCATTTGGATCTTTGAACATGTATGGCGGCCAGGCTACGTGCGTATTGGCAATAAAATAGAGAATCCCAACGCGACAACTCCTTCGTGAGAGGCACAGAACGTACACAACGACGATCTACGGGAAATGGTACCTCCGCTCGGGCTCCAAATCGTCGAGCTCTCGAAGCTGCTCGACCAAAGACTCGTCCTCACGAGGCAGCCACAAGCTGGGCCGCCGAAGGAGAGTTGTTACCCATCGACTGCCGAAGATACTCTGCTCTAGCAGGGACCGTTCGTACTCGCTCTTGAGCTCAACGGAGAGGTGCTCGAGCTGTTCCTTTAGCTGAGCTTGACGCCGCTTCCGTCGGTTGTGATGGCGCCCCAGCAGCTTGATTTCCTCGGCTGTCTTTCCGTTCTCCATCTTGATTGGGAACCAATGCGTTCGCTCCCAGATCGCGGCAGCATTCTTCCTTAGGAACGTTTCCTGGAACTGCGCGAGAGCATCGGCGCTCTCGGACTTGGTTGCCACACGTAGCTTGGGCCACCTCTCAATGAATGGCAACCATGGCTTGGTCGCATACAGCTCGTCGATCGCGAATGGCGACATGTACAGGTACTGACCATATGCACCAGGATCTAAGGTGATGGAAAGTCTCGTCAGTGAATGAATCCCCACTGGCACCACGGTTGACAGTAATCTCTATACCATTGGACTTGCAATCCTCACGTGGCGGCCGGGTCGCTTTCTGCGGCTTTGGGTCGGGTAACGGGAGCTTCTCCTTTGGCTTTCGTACGTTTTGGTACGATCTGCTGTAGACACTCTTCTCACGTTTGGCTTGGGCGCGAGACGAATTCTTGATGATCAGCTGGTGTGGTAGCGGCTCGAGCTCGTCGTTTTGGAGGAGATAATTCTCAAAGATGCCTGCGAGTAACTCGGGTGTGTCCTTGCGATCAAACTCAAAGTTACTGGCGAGCCATTTCTTGCAATCTCCGATGCTAAACTGTTGGAAGTAGTCCATCTGGTTGAGCCGCATTTTGAGCGCGTGCTTCTCCTGTGCTAGGCGCTCGATGACATTCTCGAGGCACTCCACTTCCTCCTGCAGTTCCTCGACAGTTCGGTGTTCCACGAGCTCGGAGTCTCTAGCGTCCTGTACTGGAGACTCGGAAACCTGAGTAGGTGTTGGGGACGGCTCCACCCTCGGTCCCAGGGCCGCTGGAACCCGCCGGACTCTGGCCAGAGCCAGCCCAGCCTGCTCGGGCGTCCTCTTGTTGGGCATACTCTCTAGTGGTCGGCTTGGGGGACGTCTCGACGGCCTAGGGCCAGGGTCAAATGCGGAGTGCAGTGTCTCACTCAACTGCCCTTTGGGTCACGCCCATGGCGAGCCAAAGTCAGGGCGATCGATGGGGTGGCGGACTACTGTCGCGGTATCGATTAGTGGCCCGTCCTAGCTTTCTTCTCGTGTGCGAATGGATGATGGCCCCGTGGCCTATGGATTAGTATTAGTGTCCACAGGGAGACTCTTACACTACACACTCAGCTGCCATAAATTATGTTCATCATCACCACGTCGCATCACGACTTCCTAGGAACCATCTTCTACGAGTCACAGAGCTTGGGGTTCCCACCCTTACCCTTGCCTGAGGCTGGACTGGGGGCAGGGGCAGGCACGGGAGCTGAGACTGGAACTACAATCGGAGCCTTGGAGATGGCGGTGGTCTCATTCGGAAGTTTGGCATTACCGGCAGCCGGGGCAGAGGTAGCTGCAGCAGACGCATCTGTGCTCGGCTTTGGCGTCACAGGAGCGGGGGTCAGAACCTTCGCTGGGGTCACTGAAGGCGATGGAGCAGCACTCGTCGATACTGGTGACGCACTCTCCGTCATGGAGTTGGAATTACACTGACCAAAGGCCTCATTGATAACCTTCTTCATGTTGAGCCCACCAAGGATACTGATGTTGCAGTCAGGAATGTCCATCTTCTGAAGCGAAGAGAACACGCTTTTGCAGCTCGCACTGCCGCACAACTTCGCGATCTGCTCTTTGGTGGGTGCGCCTGGTGGGGGCAGAAGCTCGTATCCTGTCGCGGTGATGCACTTCTTCACATCTTCATTCGTTTCAAGCGGTTTAACAATGCTGAAAATCTTGATCAAATCACACGCTGGGGTCCCTCCAGAAGTTGAGGTAGTTGCTGCAGGGTTACCCGCCTGCACAGCTGAAGCGATAAGCGCAGCGATCACACTTGCAACTGTCCAGGTCTTCATTGTTTCGAGAGCGGCTTCTTCTCAGTGAGAATTCGGAAATGACTAGGATCACTCCCGCACCAGGTGATAACCCCGCTGCCTGCTGTAGAAACGGGGGGTCTCCTTAGTCAAAGCTCAAGTCCCAGAAGGCTGTCTGGCAATCTGGAGGATGCACTGCAAGCCAGACTCGTGTGTAAGGGCGATGTTAGACCAACGTGCCTTGAGATGGAAGACGCCACCAAACTGAGATCCATCTGGTGGGTAAGTCAGCGGCTGTGGCATGCTGTGTCTCCAGCGTCAATGTCACTCACTGACATTGTCAGGCTCTGCACTTCAGGCCGAACTTTTCACTCGAGATTACCATGGCTGCATCAGAGAGTATGTCATGTATTGAACAGGGGCGATTGTCTCGCTCTCTTCCGTTGGAAGGATGGATAAGCATGAAGAAGTCAGCACACAGCGTCAGAGTCGTTAAGAACATGTAGTTTGTTACGAACATATCACCCAGCTTCCCTTTTCACTCGCAGCTCTTCCTGAGGTTGGCCTTGCTGATAGGAGATGGAGCCGGTGATGTTGGAGCCTTTGGCTTCAGTAGCGAAGGGCCACTCGGCTCGGTAGATGGTGATATCACCAGTTTTTCGCTCGGCTGAAGGGATTGTGACTGTTCAACAGGGGCTTTGTTCGACAGCACGTTCACAGTGACTTTGCTCAGCCGCGTCGAATCGCAGTATTGCCTAATGGTGTCAGCGATATCATGGAGATTGATACCATTCAACATACTGATAGTACACGACGGAATTTCGAGTGATGCTAGGAAGGTGATGGCCGACCGGCAAGCTTCGGCTGAGCACAGGTTGTCAAGCTGAACCTGAGTCGGCTTGGAAAGAGGCGGATTCAAGCTGAAGCCTGCAGCAGCACCGCATTTCGTTACTGATGCGTTCTTGTCGATCTTCTTCAACAGCTCTGTTGTTGCAGTAAGCTGGCACTCATTCGCTGATGTAACACCTGCAGCAACAGCAATACTGATTGCAACACTAATGAGCCACATCGGAGCAACGTCTCGTGAAGTGCACAACGGATTAGGAAATGCACTCGCAAGTAGAATACTCAGTCGAGATCACGTCGATGGAGGTCACTCTCTGCCATAACGCAGTGGGTACGGTGCCGCCTCTGCCGAGACCCCACCACATGGACGACAACGTCACTCGTTCGAAGTCCTGGTACTCGCTACGAGATACGCGTGCACATGTGCAGCCAGGGCATCAGCTGGTTGGAAGTTCCAACAAGTCGGTGGGTCCGACGATGTTGAAGCTGACGCGGACGAGATACCGGTACAATATCGGTAGTTTCCTGCGACATGGACACGGATCCGTGACGCTTTACCAGAACAGGGTGGGACTTTGGTTGGAAGTGGCTGATACGCAGGAAGAGTGTTGGTCTCGCATCGTGAGTCAACCACACCCGCAGAACTCGGGTCTCCGTCGACAGGAATCATGGCAGCGAGTGGTCAAGCAGCGACGCCCAGTGACGCCATGGGCAGCGACAGCAGCAGCAAGAGCGTCGCTACGTCCACGGCCAAGTTCCCGCGCGACCAGCGAAGACACTTCGTCGCTGGCGCTTTCGGTGGCATGACTGCCGCGATCATCACGTCGCCGCTCGAAGTCGTTAAGACGCGTCTACAGATCCGTGGCGGACGGTAAGTGCTGAGCTCTCATTGTGAATGGGAGATACTCGACCAATGCCGTGCGTATTGCATTGAAGTGCTGCGTTCAAAGGTGGTAAGTCGCTGACAACCTTCGGTGTCATGCGGTCGATCTGCAAGTCTGGTGAGTGCTAGGATGATGAGCTGTCTGAGCTGAGAGTAGTTTCTCACCATGCTTTATACTTGCAGAGTCTGTCTTCGGTCTCTGGCGCGGTATCACGCCAACTCTGATTGGCGTCATTCCAGCTCGTGCCATTTACTTCGGAAGCTACTCGCGCTTCAAGGAGTACTTCGCAAGTCAAGGGTTTCAGGGCCGCATGTTCAACTTCGGTGCCGCTGCTTGTGCTGGCTCGTTATCAGCGACGCTTGTTTGCCCAATCTGGGTAATCAAGACGCGGCTACAGCTGATGCCAGCCCACTCGGAGCTGGTCACAGCGCGTCCAAACGTGTTGTCGCTCGGCTTCAAGGCCAATGCCCAGCGCAACATGGCGACCATGGCGAAGCCGCGCTTCCCAAGTATCCGTCAGGTTGCTCTCGACATGTACCGGACAGAAGGCCCGCGTGTGTTCTTCCGTGGGCTCTCGGCATCGTACTGGGGCATTTCGGAAAGTGCGATTCAATTTGCGCTCTACGAAGAATGCAAGTCGCTGATTGAAGAGCCAAGCAACACCAAGCTCTTCTTCGCGGCTGGCGCATGCAAGCTGGTAGCCGCTGCCCTGACATATCCACACGAGGTCGTGCGGACTCGCATGCGCGACCAACGTGGCACCACCGACCTCAAGTACCGCTCCATGCTGCAGTCAATCGGTACGATCTTCCGAGAAGAAGGCGCTCGTGGGCTCTACGGTGGTATGCCCGCGCACCTCATGCGAGTCGTGCCCAACGCCGCCATCATGTTCCTCGTCGTCGAGCTCATCACACAGCAGGAGCATTAGCCCAGCCACCTTAGACTATCACTCTCGATCCTATTCTAGCCAATCACCCTTGTGTATCCAGCTGTGCCTCCTGCTGATTGGTGGATCAGCTGATCCTGGCCAGCTCCTCCAGTCATCTCCCTCAGAATCAGATGTTTTCCCGCGCGGTGATTGGCTGCAAGGTGTCTATTGGCCTGGACTCCTCGTGACCTCTTCATGCCAAGAGCTCATACGCCATATTCCCACCCGATCGAGTTACCATGGCGAGCCTGAGTGAGCAGATCAAGAAGCAGGTCGAGTTCTACTTCTCCGACAGCAACTTCCGTCGCGACAAGTTCCTCAAGGAAGAGACCAAGAAGCGTGAGGGCGGTTTCGTGCCGTTCTCCGTGTTGTTCACGTTCAAGAAGCTCGCGGCTCTGACCACGGACGCCGCGGAACTCCAGGCCGCCCTCGACGGCTCGGATGTTGTCGAAGTCAACGAAGCCAAGGACGCGCTGCGCCGCAAGCATGCGCTGCCAGAGAATGATGACAGCGCCACGCGCACGGCCGTGCTCGCGGGCCTGGGCTCCAACATGCCAACGGTGGATGAGATCAAGGAGGCGCTCGCGGTCGTGAACGCTGAGCCTCTCTACATCTACCGCAAGCAGTTCAACAAGAAGTTCTCGGGTGTCGTGCACGTCGAGTTCAAGGACGTGGACACGCTCCAGCGCGTGCAGACCGAGGCCGACAAGATCGTGATTGTGCGTCACAAGCCAGCCGTGATGCCGCTGAGCGAGTTCCAGGCGTTGTCGGACGACGCCAAGGCCGAGTTCGAGAAGGCCACGCGTGCCATGCTCGTCGCCAAGGACGTGCCAATCAAGCACATCAACGCGTACCTCGATGCGTTCCTGCCAGTGTGGCAGGAGGACTCGGTGCTCCGTTCGCGTGTCAAGTTCGTAACGGCCACCAAGGAGCTATACGTGCTCTTCTCGCAGATCGAGTTTGCCGAGAAGGTCAAGGAGCTCATCTCGTCCAAGCACCCAGTCGTTGTGGACGGCCAGACGCTGGAGTTTGAGCTCATCACGGACACTGAGGCCATCGCTGCCCGCCCTCGCACCAAGAAGGACGACAAGAAGGACAACAAGCGTAAGCGTGAGCCAGAAGGCAAGGCCATTCACATCTCGAACATTGCTCCACGTGTGCGCATGGATGACATCAAGAAGCTCATCGCCAAGGCGCAGGAGCCATCAGAGCGCTCGCCGTACATTGAGTTTGATGGCATGGACACGGCCAAGTTTGTGATTAACGACGTCGAGCGTGCTACCGCTCTCTTTGAAAAGCTCTCGGCCCTCGAAGACGCTGAGCTCGGTGGACAGAAGGTTGTGTTCCACCTTCTGGCTCCAAACGAGGAGCTCCAGGTTGAGATCCAGTACGAGAAGGGTCTGATCGTCCAGTTCGACGGCGTTGAGGGTGAGGTCTCCCGCGATGACATCAAGAACACGATCAACGAGAAGCTCGGCGACAAGGCCGCGGATGGCAACGGTGTCGCGTTCATCAAGTACCAGATTGGCGACAAGTCGGGTCACCTGCGTGTGGCCACTGCCGCTAACGCTCTGGAGGTGATCACCCTGTTCAAGGATGGTCTTGAGGTGAACGGTGTCAAGCTTGGCTCGGCTAAGCTCCTGGAGGGCGAGGAAGAGAAGGCTTTCTGGGTGGAGGCTCGTAGTGCACGCAGCAGCCGCTTCAAGCAGAGCCAGAAGAACAAGCAGCAGTTCAAGCGTGGTCGCAAGCACTAAGCTGCGTTCGCTGCTTCTACTGCTGCCTTTTGCATTCCTCACTAGTCTTGTCAGTTGTCTCGAAGAGAGAGATTCCGATAGTTTGCTCTAAATCATACACGAACTTTTTCGCCATTGTACGTTCGCATATTCACGCCAACGAGCAGATGGTCTATTGGCCCATGGCCCATGGAACTTCACACGTGTGCTTCACCATGTCTTACTGACTGTCAGTTGATCTGCTTCTCCTTTGAGTTTATTGTACCTCAGCTTACTAGCTATCTCGTGCAAGAAAGGCCGTCGCTGCAATCGCCTGTGGATCCCCGCCCGAGCTGAGTTGGTGAATTAGCGCCTGTAGCTTGGATTGCTTCTTGAGCTCGGCTGCGAGGTGCCGAATCTCGTCTTCACATTTTCGAATGTGTTCGTCTTTGCCTTCGAGTAGAAGGTGTGTCTCGGCAGCTCGAATCTCGGACATGGCGACGTCCGATTCTAGCTTCCTGTGAGCTTTTCGCAAGTCTTCGAGGTCTCGCACTGCCATCCGGCGTTTCTCACGCTCTTCTTCTAATGCCGACTGACCCACAGATGCCGAGTCTTCCAGACGTTTCACCTAGATACGTAGAGAGTTGGCCACATGTGAGATCACGGGACTCGCACTGCAAGATGTCTACTTGCCCCACCTTACGCTCCAGTTGATCAACGAGGTCTTTCTTCTCCTGGAATCGAGACTGGATGGAGATATTGAGAGACTCCAGATTCGAAAGCTCGTCCCGCATCCCATCCATTTCCTTCACCAGCTCGTCCTTCTCGTCTGCTAGAGCTTTGTGAGCCTTTGACAACAGGACAAGCTCTTTGAATGTGTCTTCTTGGGAGTGTGAACGCTCTTGTAAGTCCTCTTCTAATTTCTGCAAGACAGGAGAGACGTGAGTTAGATCGTATCTTCGACGCCTTGACAGTACACTTTGAACCTTAATTGTATCTTGTGCTTGGACCAGCTCGTCACGTTGCGCTGTATATTCGCTTGAGATCGATGCCATTTCTTCCTGCAGTGTCTTGACTTCCTTATCTCGGATTTTCATTTCTTCGAGTGAGATGGAGTGGGATTGGGCAACTTCTTCCAGGCGAACTTCCAGCACGTGCACCTTGCGTTTCAGCTCATTGTTTTCTTCCTCAAGTACGAGTCGTTTCGCACGATTCTCCTGCAGCAGGTGTTCGCGTTGTTGCAATGTCCCCATCTTCTTGTTCATAACTTGAGCCAAGCTCTCACACTGTGCATTCACTTCCCGCAGTTTGGTTTCATACGCTTCACGTGTCTTCGTGAGAAGCTCGTCCTTCTGCCGTAGCTGTTCGACGTATTTGGTCTTTATTTCTTGCAGTTCCTTGTCTTGGCGTGTCTTCGCCTCGTCCTGTGACCGCAGCGTTTGCTGGATCTCTGCCTGGAGACGCTCGATTGTTTTTGTGTGTGCCTCTGTGTTCGCCTCGAGCGATGAAATTGCCGACTGCAAATTCTCAGTCGCTTCTGCGTGGCGCTGCCCAACGTTTAGAATCCCTTCCGCCAGACTGAGTGCATGGAACCGCTTATTGCTGGACTGCGATATATACTGCTGGGAAAGCAGCAAGGTTTCAACAACCAGGTCTTTGTCGTCGCGACTGAACAGTGCTGCTCCGAGGATTGTCGCGACGTCAGACGACTGAAGGAACTGCTGCAGTGTCCGCTTGTGTTTCTCGTCCAGCGAGGCATCACTCACAAGTGAACTCAAAAGCAACTGATCTCAGGTGTCGAGTTAGCCACTCCTTCTTCACTGCTGTTGGCCCATGTTTGCCCACTCACCACAAGATAGATCGACATTTTCGGCTGGTAGTGAACGAGGTGATGCGGCTCCATGGAAGTGATCTGGGCAGCCTCCACCTGAATCACTGATGCACTCTACAGTGGAATTGGTAACGTCACAACATCGGAAGCGACACCAAGGAGTCATGTGATACTCACCTGGTTGAGGCTGATCGTGTTGATACAAAGACTCTGGAAGACAGGGAATGCCGAGAGTCTTGTCAACAGCTGGATGACGTTGACGCTCAGCAAGTACTCTTCTGAGCGAGCAAACTCTTCCACAGCTTCGCATTGCTGTACGAGCGTTGCTGCTTCATTGATTACACGAAAGAGTCCGTTGACCACAGGACTCAGTTGGCTCGGTTCAAGCGAAGACTCGAACATGCCTCGGAATGGACGAAAGTCGTCTCCAGTGACCTTGAGTAGCAATGACGCCGTCATCATACCGATCATCTTTGACGGATGGAGAGCCACTTGCAGCACGCGATGGAAAATGTCGTGGTCTGCCAAGAGCTTGATGAGGAGTTTGCGGAAGTGATGTCCCAGGCTAACGACACTCGAGAGGAAGTACACGGCCACTTGGATCTGCTGGACGTTGCCGTTTAAGTGGATGTGGCTCACCATGGCCTCCATCATCTCTTCCAAGGGTGCGTGTTTCTCCAGTCCCGTCAGGATCTCACTCCGGTCGGCCAAATCACACAGCAAATCGACACTCATGCACTGCTGCACGGGCGTGTGACGTAACAGATCACTCAAGCGACCGACAGCTCCGCCCGCCGCATCGCCGTTATCCCATGTGCCATCCAATACCGCGAAAATCAACTCCAGTGCTTGATCGACATTCTTTGGGCTGAACAACTTGGCGCCGAGCGATTCGGAAAGCACGAGACGCGCCAAGATCGACATGCTCGGCACCAAAACTCCGAGTCTTCCGTGCTGCTGAGCAGGATCGTGAGTGCACGGTAGAACTCTTTTGCCTTCTTCATCTCCTTGATGTAAATGCGCACACCAGCGTTGACTTTAAGCATCTCAGCGATCACTAGTAGCTGTAGTTTCAACAGGTTTTCGTTCTCACACGCGCCATTGATCGCTGATGGAGTAATCCCCGACACTAGCCACTGCAACAGCTTACCCAGTGCATGCGATGGATATCCAATGGGCGAGCCCTTTGCAAACAGATAGAGCAGATCAAGGAGCTGCTGGAGCTCGGCTGCCTTGACGGCACCAAGTGCTGCACTGACAGCGGTGGATGCTGGGGTTTTGGCGTCGTTGTCAGCCGATCGGATGGCCGTCAGCGTGTGTTCCGCCAGTACGTCAAGCATGCGCAGCGCCAGAGGCGTATGGTGCACCGTGAAGAACGTGGTCTGCACGCATGCGCGTCGCGTGAGCTGGTACACGGCCGCGAGATGATCAGGCGATGGCGTGGCCACGTAGAGCAGCACTCGCTCCTCGAGCTTGGACGCGTGGCGCGGCAGTCGTGCGGTGCCATCAACGCGCACCGAAGCAGACAAGTTGAGGAGCTCCGAGTCCGAGAGCTCCATGACGCCAGGAGGCTTCCACCAGACCGTAGCGCCACCGAGACTCTGGCGAGACGCCATGATTATGATGGTGACGGTTGCGCATGGAGGAACAGGAAGGTTACAGTGTAACCCAACTGTTTCTCGAAATTTGAGATTCGAACTCCAAAAAAAGAGTTCGAACTCCCTCTCATGTTTGATATTCAAAGGTACTGTGTTTGGATAGTTACTGCTGCCCATGGAAGAGCAAGGTCCCCCCCCCTTCACCCGACGTTGTAGCGTTGCGGTTGAGGGTGTGCTAGACTAGCAGCTAGTAGAGAGGAATAGGCTCATAGACCTCCAACATATTTTATGCGGGAGTCCAAGACCTCCTCTGTCAGAGCGCATACGCTGGCAACTCGTCCTGTGTCGTTCCATTTCAGCCAGAAACTTATCCAACGTGGCATCTCACCTTGGTCCTGTGGAGCCATTCAAGGGTTCGCAATCACCGGCATGATGTTGGACCGACGCGCTCTCTGATTGGCTGATTCATATCGACATCCCCGTCCGGTTTACGAGATCGTGTACCACTCCGACGGTACACTCAGTGGCTTGATGGGTCCATAAGAAGATCATTGTCGAAGCTCCTGGTCGCATGCGGCTCTGCTCACTCTTCCTCTCGCCGCCTTCGCGCCACTGCCTCCTCCAGCGCCGCACCATGACCTCCGTGGGCTTCTTCGCCACCTCCACCAAGGGCGCCTTCCAGCGCGAGCCCAGTGTCTTCCGGAACTGGATCGAGCCCAATGCCGACGCCGAGTTCCCGGCTGAGGCCAACCGCTACCACCTCTACATCTCGCTCGCGTGCCCCTGGGCGTCGCGCTGCCTGGCCATGCTGCACCTCAAGGGTCTGCAGGACATCATTGGCGTGTCGGTCGTCCACCCCGTCTTCCAGCGCACGCGCCCGAACGACCCAGAGGACAACCACGTTGGCTGGGCTTTTGTCGACCCGAAGACGACTCCGACGCTGCCTGGCCCGTCCGGTCTTGGCGCATACAGCTCAGCTGACTCGCATGCCGATGAGATTAACGGCACGCGCTTTGCACGTGATCTCTATGAGCTTGTGACGTCGCAGAAGGTGCGCTACACGGTGCCGATTCTCTGGGACAAGACCAAGAAGACCATCGTCTCGAACGAGTCGTCCGAGATCATCCGCATGTTCAACTCGGCGTTCCACGAGATTGTTCCGTCGACTACTGACTACTACCCGGAGCACTTGCGCAAGGAGATCGACGAGATCAATGCATGGATCTACGATGACATCAATAACGGCGTGTACAAGTGCGGCTTCGCGTCGTCGCAGGAAGCGTATAACGATGCTGTCACGACTCTCTTCTCATCGCTTGATCGCGTGGAAGAGATTATGAGCAAGCAGCGCTTCCTGCTTGGCGACATGTTCACAGAGGCTGACTTGCGCCTCTTCATGACGCTGATTCGCTTTGACGAAGTGTACTACGTGCACTTCAAGACGAGTAAGAAGCTCATCAAGGACTACCCAAACCTGAGCAACGTAAGTGACCATTGACATGCAACGGAAGCTGATGATTGGTTCCCTTACACACGCTTTGTGCTCGACAGTACGTTCGCGACATCTACCAACACCCGAAGATCAAGCCAACGGTCAACATGCAGCATATCAAGCTCCACTATTACGCTTCGCACACGCATCTCAACACGTACGGCATTGTGCCAGTGGGACCAGAAGAGAACCTCGACGCACCCCACGACCGATCCCGCTTCCCTGCGTCCAACTGGCCGTAAGCGTGTGTCCTGCTTTCTGATTGTACCTCTACATAGCCGTTTGCATGGTAATGAACCACTCAATTCGATTCAAAGATTGATTTGATATGTAGTCAAGTTAGCGTCGGTAGCACACAGACTATCGCACTCCGTCGTACCAGGTCGCCTGAAGAATACTCACGGATGCGTGGCCATGTAAGCAGCCACGCTGGGGTTGGCTCCGACACTGGCGACGATCGACTCAACCTTGGGAAAAGCCGAGACACGGAAATCAGGAAATGACGGGCGAAGGATGTTGTGGTAGAAGTCGAACACGTACAGGTCCGCGAGGCTCGCCTTCTCACCAAGAAAAACGTACCAGCGACGCTCTGCTCAAGCATGGTGAACGTCTTCGGTAGGTCCTCCTCTATGAACTTTCTGGTTCTGGCGGCCCTGGCAGAATGGTCCAGAACACTACGCCACCCGATGGCAACGGTCGTATTGTGGGCATCCAAGAGTGTGTCAACTAGCATGTCCACCTTGAGGATCTCCAGTGAATCCTCCGGCACGAGACCAGCAAGCCGAGCAGCATAACGAGCAAGAGCCATGCTCTGGAGGTACTCAGAGCCGTCTACTTCGAGCAATGGAACCTGGCCGAGTGGGAGCGTGGGCTTCATTTGTCCAAAGGCCTGGAAGGTGATGCGGTTGTCTTCGAACGGGACGCCGCCGTAGATGAGAGCAAGGCGTGTGAGCTCTGCACGTCCTGGAAATCCGAAGTATGTGAGCTTAAGCTGAGGAGCACTCATGCTTCAATGGACGTCGCTTCGCTGGACTAAGGAGAACTGAGGACTACAAAGGCAGACTTTGCTTCAGCGAACCAAGCAGTCAACGCTGGAGCGAGAGAGACTAGCGATCGATCGAAGACACGTGTCTGCAGTAGAAAACACATCATTGTAGCTATTGAAGAGCGAACTTTCCAATGATGCGGCCACATGGCCGCATCATTCCTGTGTTTGCTGGAAGTGAGATCCAGATCAGATGTAATCTCCAACTCACGAAGACACGTTAGGAAGAGATGCACAACAGTACGATTACCGAAGCACTCCAAGGGGAACGTTAGAAGTGGTGAGTCTACACGTCCTTCTTCTCTTCGAGCTTGGTGGCGAGAGAGTCGATGGCGCGGAACTGACGCGTCCAGCGGGAGTTGTAAAGGAAAGGACGCAAGTCGAAGCGGTTGTCGTCTGGGGAGTAGTTCTCCGCGTGGTACGACGGCGTGAGCGTCGTCATCTTGTGGCGGTTGATGGAGTAGTAGAAGAAGAAGCGCTTCACCTTCTCCGCCACCGCGGTCGGCGTTAGGTGCGTCCAGGCGTGAGTGAGCTTGCGGTACATCCAGAGCGGACCACATCGTTCAATCTTGCGGAGACGTCCAAACCATCCAAGCTCTTCGTAGCTCATGCCCATATCTTCTTCATCAAGCTGTGAGTGATCGGCATCCTCACTGCCTTCCGTGTTTGTTGGACGAAGCTCAGCAGTCGGTGGAGCCTCAACAACGGTTTGAAGTGTTGGGTAACTGTAGTTCGCGGCGGCCCAGCGAAGGAGCTTCTTGAGATCCCCCTTCGACACGGCACCAATAGGGTTTACGTCACCACTACTGCAGTCGTACTTGGTCATATAGCCACGAAGAGCTTCATCGACGTTCGCCGAGCTGAGCACCAACAAGAATCCGTTCTTTGAGCGCACCCAAGGCAATAGTTGTGCCAGCAAGTACGCCATGACCATGCGGAGACGCGCCTGAATGTTCTGAAGAGCCAAGTCCTGGGTAATGTTGCCGCCCTGTGAGAGGAATCGCGGTGTCTTGCCCGTGAGCACAGAGAAAGTGTTGACCACAGCATC